>JARGYA010000518.1:0-90374 GCA_029204335.1 Mycena vulgaris
CTGCGTGAATTCCCCTTGGATCGGCAGCCTCGCCTATAGTCCCGACACGGCAGCCGGCTGGCTGTGAATGGGTGGACTCCACTGGAAATTGCGACGGGGTTTTTGGACGATTCCACGGCGCCCAAGTCTCACCCAGGAGAACGGGCCTCCTCGGACGGGCACAGAAATGATCATATGGTGAATATGGGGTAGATCTGGTTCCTCGCTGCCGATTGAAATTCTGAGATCCAGTTGAAATTGACGGCGGCAATTCGGTCGCATAGGGTTGCGGTGGCAGTCTGAATCGCATGGCAGAGATTGTAGGGTATGGACGTGCACTGCCTAACATACCACCCAGGGGAAGGTGAACAAGCGTCGGTACACAGTTGCTCTAAATCAAAGCGACGAAATGACAAGGTAGGATCCCTCCACCTGGCTGACCGTGGGTGGGCCCACCTGTGTCACATCATGGCAATGTGGATGCACCCACGTCCAGCTCATTTTGAGGATTTTCCGCCATCCGCAGGCCCCATATCATGGCCCCTGCTGGCCCCTCCTCTTGGCCCTAATTGACCATGCCTGTTGGGCTTGCTCTGGCAGTACCCACCACCAATAGGCTATATGCTAGCCTTCCTATCCTCCCTTTTCTCAGCTCGTTTTGGGCATTTTTCCGCCCTCTGTTGGCCCCATATTAAAACCCCCACCTAGTTCTTACTCTTCCTGTTCGCCTTTGATCTGCCTCTTATTCTAGCCTTTGTGTCACAGTCAAGACTTCGCGTCCAACTCTACAAGAGAGCGGATTGGGAAATGCGAGTGGCTGTCTCGAAAAGATGTTTGAATAAAAGACTAAAGAATACAGGCAATAACTACACTACTTAAATAGTGTTCTGTGAGCCGTGTGAACTACAATATAATTATACTGTACAATAGCCCGTAGTCGTGTGTTAGGCTGTGCCTGTCATAGTTTATGAAAATCTCCTTGTATCCTACACTCTAACGTCCCGTAGCAACATGTCCTATTGTCTCCCAGGTTTCGTCTACATTTCATCTATAAATACCCCTGTCGTCATTGTTCCTCCTCATGATCCCTTCTTATCTCTGGCGCTTATGTCTCGGTGCTTAGATTTGGTGTTGTCACGTGAAGATTGATATCAAAGCATGACACTTTGGGTCCTTGAGTCCTCTCTACTCTTGCCTTTGGAACCTCATACCTATGCTGCTTACCATATTGCCTCCTATGCTTGCTGTCAGATCCTTGCCTACACTCACATTCAGATTCCCTCCTAATGCTCACCTTCGGATTCTCCCCTTACCCTAGCATTCAGATCTGTACCTACATTCACCACCTACACTTACCTGTATATCCTTACCTCTGTATGCTTGCCTACACTTACCTTCAGATTCTCTGCCTCAAACTTGCCTTCAGATCAATACCTACACTCACCTGTGTATTCTTACATATGGTCACCTCATCACACCACTCACCTTCACATCCTTACCTATATTCACCTTTGGATCCTTGCGCACTCGCCATAGTATTCCTTCCCATGCCCACCCTATTTTCAGAAGAAATCACTTCCCTTAATATCCCTGCATCTGTGTTTATGCTAGCCTTATATCTATCTTATATCAACCAAACAGTTGAGGTCTATGCTTGCTGGTTCTAGTGCTTGCGTACTGGCAGCTCAGTATTCATGTATCATGCATGCTGCCTGCAGATAATAGGAAATACATAGTTGGTGGGTGCATCCACCGACTGGTTCAAGGCAGCTGGTGGATGCATCCATCAGTCTCACATTAATGGATGGATGCATCCACCCAAGGCACATGGATGCATCCACGACCCTCATATAGATTCACCCATAGCAATGTGGATGGACCCATTGGTGATATTTTTTACGATGTGGATGCCTCCATAATGTCGGTGGATGCATCTGTCAGTCTCACATTAATGGATAGATGCATCCACAGCCCTCATATGGATTCAATGTGGATGGACCCATCAGTGGTATTTTTTACAATGTGGATGCCTCCACAATGATGTGCTCGCATCCATATGCCATATGGTGGTTTGTTTGGTTCCCGTCTGGATCCACGTACTGCTATATGGGCTCACCCACCTGTTGTTTGGTTCCTGCCTGGATCCGCCCACCTCTATATGGGCCCACCCACCTGTTGTTTGGCTTCCGTCTGGATCCACCCACCCCTATATGGGCCCACCCACCCATTGTTTGGCTCTTTCCTGGATCAATCCATATGTATCCCCGAATGCATGTTGATGCATCCATCATATTATTATTTTACTCTGGATGCACCCACAGAGGACCCCAGACACCTGTTCCATTATTATTATTATTATTGTAACCTCCCCCAGATCTTTCCTTTTCATTCAATTTTCAGCCCTTATAATACTACCTTCAAGTGTGGGATAGGTGTCCCTTGCTTACTGTTTTTTTTTCCCCCTTACATTGTTGGGTGTCCAAGTCGAAATTACCTACTTGGGCTCGTAGCAGTTGTTGTGGTCTGTTTGGCTCACACCCCGCTTGGGCGAAATATTTCATGCACTGCTCAATTATAGTCAGTGAGGCAATTTTGAGCATGTATAGTATTACTTTCAAGGCTGGGATATGTTTCCCCCACTCACTGTATTTTCTTCCTTTCGTCGTTGGCTACATAAGTCGGAATTATGAGCAAATATTTTATACACTTCTAAACTTTTGTCAGTCAGCTAATTTAGAGCCCATATAATATTACCTTCAATAGCGGGATTTTTGCGTTGCTCACTTTTTTTTTTTCCCCTTTCGTTCTTGAGTGCCTCTAGGGGAATTACCATTCTGGGCTCGTAGCAGCAGTTGTGGTCTGTTTTGCTCACATCATTGGGGCTTCAATTTTTAAAGAACACCATAGCCCAGAAGTAGAAACAAATGGAATCGTGAGAAACACATAGGTGGCATACAGAGTACATAAGTATACATCTTCGAGTTGTCATTGCTCAGTCATCAGCCAAACCAATGAAGTGACGCAAGACCGCGGACGTTCCCTCGTCCACCTGAGGTCTAAATCCCGCAGGGCACGGCTTCCACTCACCCGATGCCAGGCTGAGCACCAGCATGTTCTTGTCGATGTTGGATGGGGGGCCTCTGTACCCATCAAAGCCCTCTGCTACAAAGACGGTCGACATCACTCCCAAATTGATGTACCGGCACCTAAAACCGTTGGTGGTGCTGATACGCGAGGCGTCGTCGTTGGCGGTCGTTGCTGTGGGGACAGAGGTCGTCGGCATTGGCTCCTTCGACGCCCAGGTCTCATCGCCAGCGTGAAGGGCTTTGCGTTTCTGGTCAGGCTTCGACGCCCCTGCTTTCGCGTTCGTGGTCTGAGGTCGCGCTGGCTTCGTGGTCTGAGAGCGCGCCGCTTTCGTGTTTGCTGGCTGAGCGGCGGTGGTGTCTTGCTCGTTGTCATTGGCGGCGTTGTCTGCCCCGCCCATTTTGCGCAACAGGGCCTTCGAGCTCTTGCCGAATGATAAAGTCATGGTGTCCTCGCAAACGACGACCGGGACGTCACTGATGTTGGCAAGGTCTTCTAGCTCGCATTCATCTAGGCAATATAATCAAGACGCGCTCAGGAAACATCAAATGCGCACATACCTTCTGTCCACGAAACAATTTTCATCTTGGTGTCCTCGCCGCCTTCGTACCTGATCTTCATCTTGTCCCGCATCTGCTTGAAGGCGGTACTCTCCTATTGGCCCCCAATATGACCAAGCTCGAAGCCCTCCGAAGGAAAGCTTGCTTTAAGAGCGGCCGGCCAGTTCTCGATACGGAGTTTCAATTTGACAATGGCAACGCTGGATGCTTGAAGTCATCCCGATGCTCAACTGTTACGTTTTCCACCGAGGCGATATTACTACAGACATACATAGACGCTCGCTCGCTTGGGTTACCCCGAGTCATGCGTATCCTTGGTTCCCTACTGTCCCTTATGAACCAAGTGACCCGGAACGGGAACGTCTTGGCAGTCTGGTCTGAGACTAGATCCGGACATGTAATTCACTCACTCATACGTATGCCTCCCTCGTCGTTTGTGTGCCTTCCTACAGTGTGCCTGCGTGGATCATTATTATTTTATCGACTTACACTGACAATTTGTCTTAATTTTCAGCATACTCTAAGCTACCTGTGGCGGAATTTTTGGATGACGAGTATATTATCAGAACACAAACACAAACCAGAGTCAGACCCCTGATATAAATAAGCTTGAATCCTAACTCGATTACGAGTGAAAACAACGTCGGTAGGGGCGGCGGGGACAGCGCATCAGTCGGAGGCGTATCATGATTGTTGTTAAACACGTGAAATTAGAGTCTGCGGAGTCAAGTGCGGATTAATTATGTCCCCTCCTACATACTGTGGATCACCAAAGCGTCAATATGGAATAAGAAAATCGAATCTACATACATATACATAAGTAGTGTTGCATTGCAGATTTAAGGGATTTGAGTCGCCTGTGTTTCTTGAGCAAAGTGGATCGATCTTCTGGCTGGGAAACAACTCCGCGCGCGTGAACCTTCGCTGGGTCGACTGTTTACAGCCGAGAACGAGGCAGGATTTTTTAAGCGCTCACGCACGCGCATGAATGTTCAACCTCGCTCGGAAATCACCTCGGGCATGCGTTTATTTCAGAACACGGATTGACGGTACAGTCAGCGGGAACGTCGTCACATCTGAAAATATAAATTGCCAATGCTAATCCATGGAGCAGAAATTCTGCCGCGAAGCTCTGGTTTAGCAACACTTTCGATAGCCTCTCATTGTACCCCTCATTGGCATCGATACCGAGAGGCGCTGCCAGTGAATACGAGCTGGTGTAAAACCCGTCCCAGACATCTTGATTTTGTGCAAATAACGAGCCGACCCAGTAACGACACGACCAGAATCAATTCGTCGTACTGTAGTCGTTCCTCACCGCATACAGTAGCTACATTGAAATTCATCCCCATCATCATCATCAATTTACTCGAGTCTATTTCAACCTTGCACACCCATTCAACCTCCGATCTACTCCGCCTCGCAATCGGTAGCACCATCCGGTTTCACGAACCTGCGGGTGAGAATAAGGAAAGCAGAGGCGGGAGATCGAATAGAGGGAAACTGACCCGGGATTGCAATTACTCCCACATGCAGCCGGGACGCGCGGTGTCTTATTCGCGTACGTGCACGTCGCGTAGCCATCGCCGGGGATAGCTAAATATTGTATCATTATCAGCAAGAAAAAATATGGACCTGAAAAGTCGTAAAAAGGCGTACCGCATTTCTTCCCTCCCGCGGGGGCGGCAGCCCCCGGGGCGACACAGCTGCAGCCCGCCGTAGCGGGGAGCGCGTATATCGTGCTGGGGGTCTTGCACTTGGTGACCGATGAAATCGTGCCGAACGCGCCCTCGTCCAGCTCGCACTTCGCTCCCTTAGCGGTGAATCCGACGGGGCAGTCGGTGATAAGGCACTCGATCACGCGGCCCTTCGCCGCGGTGGTCTTGTCAGAGCACATGGGGGTGCCGATGTCGGGCGTCGCGGCTGCGTAACAATATCAGATTAGCTCCGCAGTAATCAATTAGCAAGAGAATCATGCACGCTTGCACCAGTACGGTCCGGGGGTGTCGAGACACACGCAGCCTTGGCCTGGAACGGCGCTCATGTACTGTCCTCCACCCGCGTCGGAGCACTCGTCTTCCTTCATCTCCACGTCTTTCACGGCCAGCACGCAATCGAGGCCGTCGTCAGAGAGTTTGTAGCTGAATCAATGAGAAAAATCGACTCAGAAATCAACAGCCGCTGGGAGAAAAGGAGGTACGCACGCGGGTGCATCGCAGATAATCCCGCATTTAGACCCCTTGGGCCCGACGTTCTTGCATCCGCTTTTTCCGTGACCGCTGGGAGGAGGACCTACGAAAGAGTGAGCGCGAGTAAGTATTAAGAAAAAATAGCTGGCCATTGCAACCCCAAGGAAACTACTCAACGCACCACACTGAGACCCAGACTTCGCGAGGGACGGCTTCCTGTAGCACTTGCACACCTCCGTCGGGCTGGCAAACGAGAAAGGGAAGTCCGTAGCGCAATCTTTGACGAAGTCGTCTGGAGGCAGGCGAATTATAATCAGGATACCAACGAGGAGAACAATAGAGCAAAGAAAAGCCGACCGCTGGGAGTGGTGTTAAGATTCTGCGCGGGGGTGGATTTCTCGCAGCCGGTAGCCGTGCGCGTGGCGTCCTTTGTGCAGATGAACTCGCAAATGGCTGCAGCGCCGCCGGTTCCTCTGGCGCAGACGGGGACGCTGAGGGTTGGGTCGCCAGGAGGGGATACTGGTTTGCATATCGTTAACGGGTGTAAAAAGAGGAGCCTGACGAACACGAACGGCACTTCGTCGAGCTGCTGAGACCGAACTTGAATGCGAGGGCTTCGCTAGAGCTGGGTGAAGGTAGTTAGACGTCATGGATATCAAACTTCAGCGCGTCAACATACCAAGTACACCTGCCGGTTGGTCCGGCGTACATGAACTGAAGAAGAAAAAAAGGATCAGTGAGCACAGAGCGCAACAAGAAATGAATGGGAACGCGCGATTACATTTTTGGCGTCCGCGCATTTCACGGCATACTCTTCGTCCTGGGAACTTGCAGCAAAGACGGAAAACGAGAAGGTCAAGAGTGCGATAGCTACGGAAGATTGAACTGAAGTGCGCATGGTGAGAAATTTGAGGCGGGTAGGCCTGGATATCCTGTCCACTCGGGAAGGCAGCAGTATAAGTGTAGAATGAGTAGCGGTATTATTTTGAGCGTGTCAGAAGCAAAGACTGCTGTGTCTCGTAATCCGAGCAGCTGATCGTCCGGGAAGCGCATATCCCCGGTGAAGAAGCATTCCAGATATTGACTCGGCAGTGGAGAGGAGCGGGTAGGGCTTGCCCCGTGTGTTCAACAAGCGTCTGTATGAGCTAAGGGTCAAATAGCTTTGAATTGGAAATGCTTTCCGAAAGCGCGAGGCAGCTGGAATTTAGCGTAACATCTACGGCCGAGCTAACTCAGCAAACCTGGGGGAAGTCTACCCCTGTGTGTCCAACAAGCACATCTTATGAACTGTAGCAGGGCGAATTGAACGAACCGCGGCAAGAGAGCAATGAGCCCGCCGAGATCAATCTCTCCAGAGACAGATCTGGAGACAAAAGTGATGCAGTGATGAACGCGCGTAGTATGCTCCAGAGACAAAAAAGATGGGAACGGGAGACAGCCAGGACGCTGCCAGAGAATAACAATCACATATTGAGTTTGAGCTGGCTGAAATGTTGCTAAATATTTCCTGGGACTTAACGCCTTCCTTCGCTAGGTTCCGGAAGGTGGAACTTAGTTGCCAAGAACCTCAATATTACTACATTCAAATTGGCAAATATTCCTGCGAATGGAAAATGTAGAGAGTCAAGTCACTTTGAATTCTCAAATACTCCCGGCACAAACTCGGGCACGCCCCTTGCAGATGACTGGCTGAATTGAGGAGCAAAGCGCCACAAATCCAGATTCCACAGAATTATCGGGTATCGATGTCCACTTTCTGGAGACAAAATTGATGAGCGGCGGCGGAGGAAGGAATGAGCTCCGGCTTTGTCATGCCGGTTTCGCCCGAATTTCTCGTCTCTTCCAACACATGCCATCCACTGTCCTCGCTATGTACTCGCCGCTGTCTATTTCCCTCGAACATGGGAGTTACATTGAAGTACAGTAACAGCTGAACTCACCCTTACTGTCTCTTACACACACTACTTTCGCGTCGTCTAACTCCCTCCTGCCGCTTCCAGAAAGATCATTAACGTTGGTGTACCCGCCATTCTGGACGGTTAATTCAATTCACCCTGCTACAGTTCATAAGACACGGCGAAAAATCATCTGTCACTTGCGTTCCGAGTTTCTGCTGTCATGGAAGTGTCACCTGAACTGTCACTCGCTTAAATACGAACCGTCATTTGTTAACTTTAGACGAGTTATCTGACTTTTCCGTGACCACGATGTGGCCACGCGTTTTGGGTGCAATTTACTTTTCGATACAGATTGGGTGACTTTCCATAAGCATAGAATAGTCTGGGGGTATATTTTTCGGTCGATTCGCCGAGATGCCGAGCAGCTGTCAGGACCCCATCGGATTTGGATCTCGATTTCAATTACCCGTTTCGACCCTCACATAAACTTTAATCTACTTGAATCTGTAAGGGGAGAACTACTAAACAAGGCTCTGACCTCCTTTTTTCGCATCGCGGCTCACGCTGCACGAGGACCAGTTCAATTAAAATAGGGCCAAATCCGCCGCTTCGTTAACCAGGAGCTTCTGGGCCACTCAGGCTCACCTGGGCTCCTCAGCGCAGGGCTTCTAACCATAGCTTATTTCAACCCAACCAACCCCCTGTGCCTTGCGCAGCAAGCAATTGGTGAACCCTTTGATCCCGCCTGCTTCGCCTCCCTTCCGAAGGCAATTATGTACCACCCTCATGTAGGTTATATTGAAGGTTTAATGTGATGGAATACTAGATTTAGACCTCCTACACAGATTCAGACCTGCCCGGGTCAATATCTCGTCTTGAATGTTATCTTTGGGTGGGTGGTCAACTACCCCGGGTTTCGTTTGTTTTGGCATCCCGTCAAAGAAAATTCAGATTACGAACAGGTCCCCATTTAAATTCGGCCAACTTAGTTTGTCTTATTCACAGGATGTATGCCTTCGTCTTAGACCCTGCCGGGCAGCGTCAAATGAATCACAGGCTTTGCCTATTGAGCTAAAACTCTGAGGTGGTCAACTACCCAGTTTTCGACAGTACTGCGGTCCTTTTTCTCGAGACAGTCAATGTACGTTGTCACAGAATCTTCTTGCAGAAGCTCGTGCTGATTTTTTGGTGACCAGAAAAGCAAACGAAATCGAGAAGATTTGAAGGATCTGTGCGGAACGACGCTAGAGATTATAATGATCCTCCGGGAGGGGACAAAGGATCACGAGAAGCATACCACCGTCCGGTTCGCCGGCCTTGTTGAAGATTGTATCTCCTGACTAGCTCCGTCTCAAACATCGGAGCCCTTCTTGCCTAACCTTCCACCAGTACTCTCGGAGACCTTCATGATGGGCTGGAGAAATTCCTGCAACAGCAAAGAGGGTGTCGAGGCGCATTTCAACAGTTATTGCGTGCCACGTCAATTGCCGAAAGAATAATCCGCTACAGGATCCGCATACAAAAATTACGGTTGAATTTCTTGGTACGTCCTTTTCATTATTCGACATTCTCGTTCGAGATGGTTACGCCCTAGCCCTATAGCTCATGACAACTATCAACACGCACTTGCACGTCGCTGGAATTCACAAGAGCATTGCAGCTCCCGAAGCAAGTCCATTCACACTCGAATTTCGCAACATTGCACTGGGTGACATTCACTTGCTTTACGATACGGTGATGAGAAACAAAACACAGAGGGTCCAGATTTTCATCGCTCGGACCTCGGGCGAAGCGTCAC
The DNA here is from genome assembly GCA_029204335.1 of Mycena vulgaris. Lineage (NCBI taxonomy): Eukaryota > Fungi > Basidiomycota > Agaricomycetes > Agaricales > Mycenaceae > Mycena > Mycena vulgaris. The sequence goes on from JARGYA010000518.1 coordinate 9,509, forward strand.
TAATGACCGTGGCGCAATACGAAAATGGCGTGGAGGTGAGTGTTGATTTCGACATCAACATTATATCTCATGGATTCTCATGTAGTGGCAAAACGACTTGACATTATATTCGGCCTTGAGATCAGATTTCAATGAAGCTCTCTGTCTCTGTGGGTTCCAATACTACACCCAGACATCTAAATGTATGGCAATTGTTTGGATTTTCCAGCGCCCCAGCCCTCCGCGTTCTGATCTTCCACGGCGTTAGTCCTGCACTCCTTCAAGGAGAACAACCACACGGTAAGAAAACCGGCCTTCCATCATCGCGGCGTGCTGACCCTGAAATATAGGGGTGGGAGATACGCTGGGAAGCGTCATTATACTTGACCCCGCGTTCCATCCCATCTTACATGCAGAAGGCACACCACAACAGACACGTCTTCGTATGCCCGATCCCGGTCAAATATCAAGGATTGCGCATCGGCGTTGAGGATCTGCAGTCTGATTGCTACTACTGGTCCTTGGATGCGTCCGGACCCGGCCGATTGTCCTCGGAGGAATGCGACTCGCTTGGAATTCCGAGATTGCCAGTTGCTCCAATTTGCGGGGCAATTTACTGGCACGGATATTACTACAGTGCCATCCGCGAATTTGCCCGGGCCAAAGGCTTTGACCCCGTCAGCCACGATACAGCGCAACTCCTGGGTTTGCCCAAAGTCCAGATGCGATTCTCCGGTGCGTGCAGTGAGACCAGTGGCAACATTTTACTTATTTCCAACCCGTAGATTAAGGTGTTGGAATACGGGCTAGTCTCTCAAGGTGCAGCCTCCTACATCCCCATTGGTTCGGGCTCCGGCCGCAGAGAGACGATGGAAGGGATTTCATTATGATCTGTTTTTTTGGTGTCATAACGATGGACAAAGTGGAGTATCTCCTACCACGACGTCCAACGGTTATCCCGTGCGCTATATTGTAGATCTGGAGCAACCATCTTTAGTTCCGCAGAAAGATACCATGCACAGCTGTACAGTCTTGCAGTGGACAACCAAACATAGCCGTGAATTTTGTAATTCAGCTTGAGGATAATTATTGGATCCTGCTTATTACTGTACGATATCTGTGAGGATGATCTACTCAACAGCAACAGAAAAACAATTTGTTGGAGTTGAAGGTCGCGAAGTTGGGCGCCATTAAGACTCGTAGATCCCGTCTCGTGGTCTGCGAGGTCAAACAGAGAGAAAATATTGCCGTTGGCCAGGCTCCAGCGTTGCGAATGCGACGACACGGTGAACCCTTCCAGCGTGGATCGATGCCTATATCGATCAGCTCAGTATATGAATCTAGCGGGATGACACAAAGGCCTGAACGGAGACAATCAGCGCGCAAAGGTCATTCTACCCTTCATGACACTGGGCACCATCCATGTTCGGTTGCAGCCATGGCGCCGAGAGCAACATTCAGATGGTGACTATTCAGTAAATGTTAACACGGATCATGCTCGTGGCACACGAAACACAATGAAGCTCAGTCATAAAATGATTGAACAAAAATAATTATTCATTCATAGTCCGCTCGCATTTACTGATCTTCCCGCCAACCGAAGGATGCGGAAGGTCCGTATTCCACTCCACGAAAGACATCACGTCTGAGAAATCGCAAGAGCGCGCATGACGCGGAATATGAGATGGAAATGGCGGATAGCGGGCCAGGAAAAAAAAGGAACAGCGGAGAGGAAAATGAGCGAAAAAGAGCATAGACATAGACAAAGTCGACGGCCATGACCAATATGGAGAGAATGGATGGAGAACGCCCGGGAAAAGAAGCCTCCGCGCTCCAGGCACACGCGCGCGCGCGCGACGTCTGAGGACCCGAGGGCACACGCGAGCGAGGATATCGCAAGGCGCCGGGCGGGCGCTAAATCCTGGCGCGGGCGCCCAACCGCGAGCTGAACGATCCCGCCGTAATCTCGGAGGGCGGGGCGGGAGGAGCAGCCCGCAAGCCCCATGCACATGCCCCCGACGTCCTAGAGCCCAACGATATCGGCGAGAGAAGATATCGCAAGGCGTGCGTGGGCGCTAAATCCCAGTGCGTGCGCCTGAACGCGATGCTAAGGATTCCGCCGCAATCTGGAGGAGGGGTAGTGCGAGAGGAGCAGCTCCGCAGCCGCGTGCACGCGCACCCGGCGCCCCAGAGCCCGAAAAACCCGGTGAGCGTCGTCTGTGGACGCCGAGTCTGGGCGCTCGCGCCTAAGCGGGACGCAGTTCGCCGCAATCTGGACGAGGGGCGCGGGAGGAGCAGGGCGAAACATCCCCGCACACGCGCCCGACGTCTGAAAGCCTGACAGCACACGCGAGCGAAGATATCGCAAGGCGCCGGGCATGGGCATTAAATCCTGGCGCGCGCGCCTAACCGCGACGCGAACGTTTCCACCGTAAGCAGCGGAGGAGAAACGGGAGGAGTAGACCCCAACCCCAACGCACGTGCACCCCGGGTCTCAACGCCCGACGGCATACCCCAGCGAAGATATCGTAGGACGTGCGTGGGCGCTAAATCCTAGCGTGCGCGCCTAAACGCGACGAGAACGAATCCACCGCAATCTAGGGAAGGCGAGGCGGGAGGAGCAGCGCGGAACATGCCCACGCGCACCCCGCGTCTCAGAGGCCGACGAGACCGGCGAGTGAGAGAAGACATGGTGTGTGGGCACCGAATTCTCGCGCACGCGCCTAAATGCGACGAGGTCGCTGTGACCTGCGTCTTGCCGTAACGTCTGCGGACATCTGCACCTCGGCGCGCAAGTCGAGTGGGAGCGCACTGCGCCGTTTCGGCGGCGTTGTGTGACGTTGTGCGACGGTGCGGATGTGCTACTGTCCGCGAAGACTGTGAGACGTGGGCCTACGACATGGAAGAGGAAGACACGGAACTAACCTTCAAGGAGTGCGCATTCGCGCGGGAGGTGCGAGGCGGAAAGGAGGCTGCGTTGGAGGGAGGCGGGCGTCGGGGGTCGTAGTAGTCCGCAGGACGTTGGCAGGACGTTTTGATGGTCAAACCGGTCAAGAGCAAGGCGACCGGCGTCGGATCATCCGGCCCGGCTGAAACGCAATCATATCTGTCAATCACTCGTCGTCAACACACCGCCATGTCACTGCCAGCTTCACTCTCTTCCACTCACCACCGACTCTACACAACTAATTCACCATGCCATGGGCGAAGCGAGCCGACGGGGTATTGCTTTTCATAACAAACGAGACGGACTCAGAGCTCATAACTGTGTTATGTAGACATGGGGCAATGTCGTCGTCGACGTTCCAGTAATCCTCCCGGCGTCGGACTCAGAGAAAGAAGAAGATACAGAAGATATCAGGTCTACAGGACCCCAAAGCAATCTGGTCGCAGCTAGAGCGGCGCAATTTCATGCTGCTCAAATTCAGATCCAGAAGGCGTCTCCAGCTCGAGCTACGGTACTACCTTCTATCTCGAAAAAGAAACCTCCTCCTCCTCCTGCCGAAAGAATGACTCCCGCTCCACCTCCATATGCTCCTGCGTTCCCACCGCGTCGCACAACCGATAACGACGACGCGGAGCCAGCGACGGAGCCAGACAAGGTAGCGCGATTTGAACCCAAGCCAATACGACCTCGAGTCATCTCCAACAGCACCTCGCTCCCAGCGCTACGGAGACGTCCTCCGGCGCCTCCGGCAGCTCCAGTTGCGCTTTCGACTGAGGAGCATTTGGAGGAAGATACGGTAGATGTGGAGCTCGCTGGCATCGGACGTCCTCCTCCTCCGATACCAGGAGTAACCTCACGGCCGTCGTTGGTTCCTTCGCAGCCACTCCCAGTTGATTCACGGCCTCCGCTGCCTTCTCGGCAGCCGTCACAATCCACGCCTCCGCTTCCATCTCCACAGCCACAAGCAGCACCTCCGCTCCCGTCTCGTCAGTCGGCACAATCAGCATCCACATCCGCACCTCCACTCCCATCCCGACGGCCACAATCCACACCTCCGCTCCCACCTCGATCCACACCTTCCGCACCTCCGCTCCCGTCTAGATCCACTTCTTCACTTGTCGACGAGGAGGAGCCCATCTCTCGCACACACTCCTCCTCCACCCGCAATTCCAACCTCCGCCCCCCTCCCACCCGCACTAAATCTTCCTCCTCCAGCGACGGGGCAACCACAACCCCGAGCTGGTCCTCCGACAAAACCGGGTTCGCGAAAGGCAAGGCCGTCGAGCTCGCCCGAAACCGGCGGAACTGTCTAAACCCGCCGCCTTCGTGCTTCTCCCGTGCTCCTCCTGCACCCACCGGCGAAGGAGAGAAAGGCATTCAGATCACCTACGCCCCCCTCCCGGCGCCCATCATCCTCCGTTCGCCCAACTCGAACGACCTGGCGAAGGCCATGACCACAGGCCGTGCGTTTCCTTCCAAACCCCCGCCGCTGCTGTCGCACGATGTGCAGCGGGAGGATTGGAACAAGTTGTGGGATGATATCGACGAGACGGCGAGAATTGAGATGAGGGCTAGTGCGGGATTGACCGTCGCTACACGTACGTATTTTTCTCCTATCCTAATTCGTGATACGCGTATCTCGAGCTACGCTGACCCTTTCCTGTTTTATTTTCATTTACAGTCCCCCTCATGCCAATCTTCGGTGCGGGCTTTGTCGTATCATCGGTCGCGGAGCGCAAGCTGCGCGCGGGGCGAGTAGGCCCCACGTGCAAGCTTGTCGAGGCGTGGAACGTCAACTTTTTCAGGCCGAGGCACCTGGATGTGTACGTCTCTTTGTTTAACTCACGCATACCTTTGCTTCGGCCTTGCTGATGTATGATTCGTTCGTTCTGTTCTTTTCAACAGCTACATTGCACAAAACAGCGCCCGCATCTCCGGACCCACGCCCACGCCGGCATCCCGCAGGGTACGTACGGTTTGCAGTTCTACTTCTGCCCATTCCCGTTCTCCCGTTTCTCGAAAAGCTCTACTTCTAATAAATACACCCTCAGGCCGTTGACCCCGCCTTCCTAAAATGGCAGCAGGCCACCAGCGACGGGGAGAAGCAGCTCGCGCTGAAGGAGTACGACAAGTATAAGGGCAAGTTTCGGTTTATTGTGCAGAGTTGGCCGCTGGAGGGATGAGAGTTGTTCTTTTTCACGCCCTTTCATTTTCTCTGGGCCGGCGTGCTGTGGCTCATTATGGGAATATGTATGTGTCATGTATCCTGTCTTCTCGATACCCCGGATTTGCATTGGTAATGTGTCTGTGCATGGATTATGGTGTCAAGGCTGGCTGGTCGTCGTTTCCGGGAGGTCATGGAGAAAGCTCTAGCAATTAATCGATGGATCAGTGCAGTGGTAGGCAGGTTCAACTCGCAGCTCAAAAGTACATTTGCTCAATTATCGTCGTGGTAAAAGAGGAAGGGAGAGCCCTTCCATAAGTAGTGCTAAGCGTAACTGTAGGAAAAAATGCTGTTGTAAAATCTTCAGCGTGCGCGGTATAGGCGCGCCGCTCCGACGGCTACTAGTATCACAAATAATGTGGAGCTGCGCCGCGAGATCTTGCGTAATCAGATTCATCTGAGAGGGGTACCGCGAAGTCTGCACGCTTGAGGGATCCAAGCTGGTCGTTGATGGTTGCACAGACTTTATCCAACTGGTTACCAGGGGTCGTCTTCGAGAGCGTAAGGATTCAGCACTGAGGGAATTGGATGGTGGGGGAAAGACGGAAAAGCGTCAGAAGTGGCCTCCCTTTTCAGCGGGATTTGAGCGCTGGATCGTGTTCATGTGAATTGCTTGAACTAAACACGTGCGTGATAGAACGGAGCTCGTGAGAGCTAAATGCTGATTTCGTTCCTAAACTGGTGCAGTTTGGAAATAGCCAGAGGGAAAGTAATAGCGCATTGGGTTAATGGGGGCTAAGGAAGAAACGTGGTTGAGAAAAAGATTCCGAGACAAGGTGATTGCAAACAGGTGCATACTGATTCAAAGCATCTGCTTAAGATACGAGTTGTGAGTGAGCTTGTATAGCGAAGCTAGGCCGCAAAGACGGAGCTAGTACTGTAGTATTTTTCTAGGTGTTCATTTCTCGGCGAATATACTCGGGTTGGATTGGGCTTCGTCAGAAACGAGCGGAACGAACGGAAGCGAAGCCAGCAGGCGGGCAAAGCGAGCCTCAAAGGATGAACCGAAATTCGAGACGCAGCAGAAAGCGTGATGCAGGGAAATAGCAAGGCGGGGTGAAAAGTGGGAGAACAGGCAAGATGTAGGATCAGTCGAGTCGAGTCGATTCGAGATGGACTGGGTTAAGCGAGGCTTACCCTACCCACTGAGCGTTGAGGTGGAATTTGAGAACGCTTGATCAAGGGGGCGTTGGCTTTCGAAAAATGGATATAGGGTCGAAAGTTTTTTTCGACCTGGGCTAGACCCACTCTACGTAGGCCTCTTTTACTGGAACGAGCGTCTCATGTGACCATTCCGGCTGTCATACGTGACAGGTTATTACCGTTTAGGCTGGCAGTCTTTTATTGTAACTGTTGTACTCCATGACATTCTTCTCCTCGGCTCTCGGCTCACTTACCCCGGCACACTGTCTTCACAACACACACCCACATGCGCGTCAGGATTTCCCTTTCGACAATGAAGTTGCTGTTACCACTCTTCTCTTGCCTGATACTCAGTGTCTCCGGCCACACTTCGTCGGTCGCCATCTCGACGACTTCGGGCAAGCTCCATGGCACCGAGCTGAACGGAGGCAAGGTTCCGCTATGTCCTTCGAGAACCATCCACTGACACGATCTCAGTTATGTCATTCAAAGGAGTGGTAAGCCTGCTGCCTCCTAAGCGACCATCGAAGCTGACTCGCATCAGCGTTTTGCTCGAGCTCCCACTGACCAGCTCCGCTGGGAACCGCCAGTCCCGTTTGTCTCCGCGGAGCCTCAAAATGCCACCGTTCTCGGTCCTTCATGCCTGCAGCAATTTACATTCGCCACCGGTGCATTCACGCAGTTCCTGTTCAATGATCCCCCGCCCGCCTCCGAAAACGAGGACTGTCTGTTCCTGTGAGGCCTTGGTTCATGATCCAGCTGAAACTCAACGGATTTATGTCCGGGCAGGAATGTATGGGCCCCGTCGACGAATACCAAACAGAAGAAGCCTGTTTTGTTCTGGATCTACGGCGGGTGCGTACCGAATGACCGCAGGACTGGATCCGCGCTAACCGCCCTCTTAGGGATTTTATAGCTGGCACGGCATCCTACCCGATCTACGACGGGGGTTCGCTAGCTGCGAACCAAGATATTGTCGTCGTCACCAGCAACTACCGGACGAACGTCTTCGGCTTCCCCTCAGCCCCGGATTTCCCGATCACGCAGAATAACCTCGGCTTCCTCGACCAGGAGCTGGCACTGGAGTGGGTGCAGCTCAATATTGCACAGTTCGGTGGCGATCCGGATAAAGTGACGATCGCGGTTCGTTCCTATTTGTCGATGTATCGTCCATCGCTTCTGAGTTTCTGTTCCTACCAACTTTAGGGCCAATCTGCGGGCGCGGATTCTGTGGGACTGGCCATAGTGCGTGATCTCGTTAAGACACCGTTCCGCGCGGGCGTAATGCTGGCTGGCGCTCCGACTTCGGCATCGCCGATACCCTCCTTCACTTCCTTCAACGCGTTTGCGGTGGCTGTCGGGTGCCCGCAAGCCCCCGGGCCATCCAGACTCGGGTGCTTGAAACAGGTCCCAGCAGTGACCATCCGGAACTTCACGAATGGGCCGCTCAGTGGCTCGTTTGGCCCTGTCGTCGACAAGTACGTATATCTACTACTGAAATTCCAGCTATGCATACGGCTTATCGCTGTTCAGCGTCACCGTATTCGCCGACCCCCTCGAGCGCCTGCGCGGGCGCGCCACCGCGAGCGTTCCTATTATCATCGGGAACATGGAGAACGACGGGACCGCATTTACCGTGGGGGAGACGAACTTGACCGCCTTCCTGGGGGGCAGAGGTCCTAGCATGCCGATCTCCCCCGCGCTCGTGCAGTCGCTGTACCCCGGCCAAAACGATAGTGTCGTAATTGCGGATGCATTCCGGGACCGGGGGTTCAGATGGTATGTACGCATGGAAATTTTGGGCGAATTGGTAGGCTCACAGTCCGATGCGTAGCCCAGCCGAGCTGTGGAGCGCTGCCCTGACCGACGCGGGGGTCAGCAGTGTTTTCCGATATTCGTATGGTACGCGTCACGCACTCATTAATACCAATTCACTGGAACTAATTACAACTGCCCCAGGGGCCGTATTTGCGGACTTGCAGAAATTTCCCGGCGCAGGCGCGTGGCATTCATCTGAAAGTGCGTGGGGACTTCTCCCTCATTCCATGCCATTAATCGATGCCCCGTGGGGGTGTCCAGTCGGTCCGCTGTTTGGCACCTTCAACAGATCAACTGCAACGCCCTCGGAAGCAACTTGGTCCAGTACTTTTCAGACGGCGATCGCAAACTTCATCAAGGATCCGACGGCGTCCCCCGCGCTCAACTGGCAGAAATACGTACCGGGCCCGCCGGCGGCGACGCTCGCGAAGCTCGCGTACAGCGGCAACGTCGAGCCGGGTAATTTTGTAGACCCTGTGCCAAGTAGTGCGATCGTGAGTGTGTTCGTCGCGGCGCTTTTTCTGCGGACGTTGCTGATTTCGCCCAACTTGAAGGATGGGCCGTGCGACGCGCTTTGGGACGCGTTTTTGGACGTCACGGCATAGGAAATTTGCTGTGGTTGGGCATCTTTCATGTACCACCATGTATGTAAGCGAGCCGTCTGGACGTCGTTCAAGACGACTGTGGAAATTACGAAGTCCGTATCACCTGCGCATTGCATCCGCTTGTTCCGTGCATGTCCGCGTGAATCAAAGCTAGAATCCGAAGTACCTCGTGTATTAAGCAGATGCCTCGAATCGCTTTGCCTGTTCCTAATTCACCAGTTTGAATTTCCCACCACCAGCGACCCGGGCTAGCGGGAGGCTCACGACGCACTTCATGCAACGGGAAAACCAACTCCGGCATTCGCTCTGGTTCCTTCTCCGACGTAGAGGCTCTTCTCAGTCCCCTGTTCAGCGCCCCTCCGGTAGTATTTGCAGAGCGCGGACCAACTTCCATATCCACCTTTGTTGCGGTGGGTAGCGCCGCCCCCTAAATTTCGGCTCGATACGGATTCGGGCGTCCGCGAGTGACTTAATATCCCGTCGTCCTGCTATCATCCTCGTGCATGCCGCCGGCCCATAGCGCTGGCCGCAAATCTTGTAACAATAATTGAGCGTCCCGCCGGCGGGCTGAGCAGTTTCAGCTGTGACCCATCCTATTTAACCTTCTTCTCGCTATTGCTAACAATCTTGACTCCATAGCGCGCCGCAGAGGTGCGCTGCTGTCCACTGTTGATCAACACCCCACCATCTCTTCCGATGTTCTGTCGATGTCACCCGCACGTTTGGATTGTATATAAACGAAATTATCTACTGCAGGTCTGATGCACATTATGGCCACTTGCGAAGAATATAAACTAGTTAAAGATAGAATAATGTAGGTTGCCTGTATGACCGACCGAGGAAAGAACGACTCATGATTAATTCTGAAATTAGCTAGAAACGTAAATCTGTATCGCCCAAGACCCGCCGCACGTCGTCCCCGGGGCACCAGAACATGGCATGTTACACGATGACGCGGGAATGTCCGCCGGAGGTGCGCCGTTGGTCCAAGTGTTGCCGCAGTAGCACTCGGACCCGTACTCCACACCAGACATTGAGTAGCCTAGTTTGGCGCAGTACGACATGCAGGCAGCCGGGGTGTTGGTCGAGGCGAGAACGTCACCGGCGCTGACGGCGTTGGCGAAAACGCGGCTCGCGGAGTCTCGGGAACAACCAGTGGTACCGTAGGGTCTCCAGCCAGATGGTGCAATGTTGGCGGGAGGCGTGAGCGTGGTGTTGTATACCTAGACGAAGCCGAATTGAGGAAGAACTTGACGGACGGCGACAGTAGGTGAACGAACCTGCATACGCCAACCGGCTCCGCAGGTTATGGTCGCGTCACCAGCGCACGGCATGTCGCAGTCAGCGGTGTTGGCCGCGGAGACATCGGAGACAAGACCTGCGCTGCAGTAGCATTCATTGCCATACTCAACGCCCGCGTAGGTGAAGCCGAGAGAGAAGCACTTCTGAGTGCAAGACAAGGGAGTGTTGGTATTGGAGTTTGTGATGTACACGTCGGTAAGGATACGGGAAGGAGTGTCGGTCGCGCATGGGATGGCAGTGTGCCACCCGCTGGCGATTGAAGCGGTCGGGGTGGATGAAACAGATGCTGAGGTGGAAGTAGCGCTGAAGGAAGTGACGGCGGCGGTCGTGCATGCAACCGCGGCGATGCTGGGATTAGCAACCACGCCTATGGGCGAGAAAACTGCGCCGGTGTCCTATGTACAACTGAGCATAGAGCAACCCGATATGAGAATGTATACTGACGACATAATATTCAGCGAAGTGATTTCCCCCAGGCTGAACAACAGAACGCTCGGTCACTAGCGCAAGAAGCCTGGACGACATTGACGCACCCAGTTCCATCGACAAAAAATGCAGTTGTTTCCACAGCTAAAGGTTTCGATAAGCGCATTGCCAGAGTTGTCGGTCGGAGGACAGATAGATGAGCACGTCGTTGTGGTGCTGACAATTTCTCCTGGTGTTGGCGTGCTGGTAGCGACCGCAGTTGTACGACTTGGATAAATGATGGACGTCGAGGTGCTCGTAGCGCAAGTGACAGCTGCGCGGGAAGGGTTCGCGGCTACACCGATCGGAGACGTGACTGCGCCTGTATTCTGTGGAGTTCTTCTCAGTGCACATTCTGCTGATCAATGGCCCCGATGCGTACTGTATCATACTGAGCAAAGTGGTTTCCTCCGGGCTAAAAAGTCAAAGGAAATATGAGCTCTTTTCAGATGCGTCAGTAAGAAGTCACTTACCCAGTTCCAACGACAAAAGAGGCATGTGTTTCCACAGCTAAAGGTTTGGATAAGCGCATTGCCAGAGTTGTCGGTCGAAGGACAAGTGGCCGAGCATGCAGTCGTGACGAAGACGACCTCATTCGGAGCAGGAGTTGATGTTACCACCGTCGTGGTTAGCGATTGCGCCGCCAGAGTACCGGCGGTAGAGAAAGCAAGGAGCGAAAGGAGGCGAATGGAAGCCATGGTAGTTGATGGGGATGAGCAGCTGGTTCTCGACAGTCTCGGTGAGGAGGACAAAGTCTTTTATACACCAAATAATTCCTATCGGCAGTGGAAACCGGAACATCATTTTGAAACGAGTGAAGCGAAGCCCGACAGACGTCAAGCATGTTCAGGGCAAGTCCGGGTGCAAAACACCGACGGCAAAAATCCCTTCACGTTATCAAAGGCCAAGCGCGACCTCCTGAAGATCATGCGGTGTGCTGAAGTCTGGAATCGTACAAGGACTGCACGAAGTCGCCGTCGAACTACTTCTCGGAAGCGGAGATATCAACCGGTCAGGGCTGCCGCAGATCTTTGGACTCTGAGCCCATGTTGCCGCTGCCCGCTGATATAGACTCGAGCAAATGCAGAAAGTTAAACAAAGCGGTTGGACCCATTGTCTACCTCAGAATTGTGTTGGAATAAGTCCACATACTTACACGCACATGGCATTTATGACTGACAGGTAGTATGAATGCATTGCCTCCGGACCGTTGTTCCTGTTCCTTGCCCTTATTACGGTACTAATTGGGATATGTGCCTGTTCCCTGCCTTAATCACGGTACTTTCATTTCCCGTTGGTGGTTTAATTAGTTCGTTTTGTGGGTTTTATAAAATTTTCTAGGGAATTGAATTCCCTGCGCGTTTGCGAGGGCTTACTGTCAATCCCGAGTGGCGGCAAGGTCATCAGCCGCCATTCCAACCAATTGAGCGTAAAGATGATGGAGGCTCAAATGGGACATTCGTGCCACCTCTGATGAAACATTATTCTCGCCCCGAGAACAATGGACCATATTCAGCAAACGTCGCCTGCGTCTGAGGTGTTGCCGAAATGTTTCGCTTTTGGTACGAAATCATTGTATGGACGGCTTTGCGGTTGCGAAATCAGTACGTACCCGTTCGGCTGTCCCGTAGGGATATGAATTGAACATTTGTGGGTTCGCCCTTTATTGTTCTACCTCCGATCCGAGGTACCAAACCTGCCCAACATGGCCAGTCACAACATTTTATTTATTTATTACGGTATTTATTCACCTTCCTCGGGGCACATGCAGGGGACTTGTTAGCGAGCGGTTCGCATCTGCGACCAGTCGCCCATTTTGGCTGTTCAACAGCCGTCGCTCGGGTAGGGTGAAAGTGACGCTTTGACGTTGCCGTTTGATCGACGCTGTGACGTTTTTCAACTGACGCGGATCGGCGAGGATCGGCGGTTGATTGACGCAGCAGTGTCACGCTGCCGCAGTGTCACACTTAGTTATATTGCGGGATTCCTTTTCGCATCGCCAAACGTTGCCGCAACGCATTATTTCCTCTACAATTATCATCCAGAAACACGCGTGCGAAATTAATATCGCCCAACTGAACCCTCCACCAAATACAATCCAAGATGCATGTTCGAGGAGTACTGAGAGCTTCTCAACAAATATGCGCGCGGGCGGAGTGGTTGTGCTTAGTGCTAAAATAAAATGCATGTGATGGAGCCAGATCCGCAAAGATTACTTGGATGCGAGAGAGACATGCAATTGAATGAAAAGGAGAGCATCTAACCCAGAAAGCGCCAAGTCGTCAAGGATATTGAGCAAATGCGCGGTCTTCGGGCAAAAATCCAGCGATCGGGGGCAGAAGAGCATCGTGGATTCGGATTTCACAGCCAAAGGATAGTCGACATGGGCATGGCAAGAGTAAAGAAGAGGGAGTCGGAGAGATCGGAGAGACGGCGTCAAGACGGCATCGCATGATCCGGATCACGGCCCAATCACTCCATCTTTTCTTTCTCCTCTACGAGGCTAGCAGTACTCACTCTCGATTCGAGCCGGCAGCTCCTTGAGCGCTTGAGCCAACGTCTGCGCTCATTGACCGGATTCACCTAACGCTAATCAGCGTTAGTCATGCCGTTAGTCTGGCCGACTATGGTCTGCTACCCTTGCTATGTTAATCGGCGTCGATCTGACCTAGTCTTACTTTCGAATAGTCCTGCAATTCTGCCATGTCCATCCAAGCCAACACCGATGCAGGATCTTGAATCGCGCTGCTCAGGACTCTCAGAACACGCTTTGTGCTGGCATCGATGGATTGACTTGGGTTAGGGTTACATGCATCAGCTGTGGACCCGTTTGAAAAAGCCCTCGATGTAGCTCGAGACACCTACCACCGCGCCGCCTGTCCCCGCTGCGTTTGCGCCTCTTTCTCTGGGCCGGCCAGTCGTCCCCCGCGCCCATTAGCGCTCCCTCCCCGCCCGGTGCTGCTCTGCCGTCGCCGCAGCTCTCCCAGCATCCGCGTCCATTTATACTTCGTCGGCCAGCGCAACACCTGCGCCATCGCGCACGGCGCCGCATCTCTTTCCGCCGGCGTTGCTGCTCCCCTCGTGTTCACCCCCTACCGTCTCCGCCCACTTGTGCATGATAGTCGCCCGCGCCCCTTGCGCATCGCTTCCCCCCTGCGTCGAGCATTAATCTTGCTTCTGCACCGCTGGATCGCATACCCCCGCGGTCCGCGCGCCATCTCCCCCTTCCCCTGTCGAGCTCATTCGTACCTCGCGTCCCCGCCCGTCCAACAGCTCCGACGTCGCCGCATCGCAGCCCTCCACCCTCGCAACGGGCGAATGCGGATGTATTCCCGCCCGCGCGCTCGGGATACGAGTTGCTCCGCGCACGTGGCGAGGAGACCGTCCACGATGCCGCCTCTCTCCTCCTCCCCCCCCCCCCCCCCCCCTCCCCCCCAATCTTGCACGCAAGAATGGGGATTAGCGTCAGCGGGTGGTGTGGACGGCGTAGTCTGCCCCGACGCGGATGTGGGCGTAGTCACCGGAGAGGAGATTGACGCGGGCAGTGCGCACGATTCGCGGAGCACTGAGAGGAGCTTGCCAATGCGCCCGCGCGCTAATCCCATCCTAACCCCACCTCGCCGTTCCTCCGCCGTTTTATGCATGCTACGTCCCAGATTCCTTGTCGACAAGCGTCCCCCCCGTCCCCCCGTCCTCTTCTTCGCCCATCCCACCGTCCTCCTACTGCCGGCCTGCTGTGCGCCCTGCCGTAACCGCATTCGTCCCATCATCTCCCATGCGCTTGACCTGGCATTCGCGGGGAAGGGACGAGGCGCACGGCCCGCTCCCCATCGTCGGCTTTACGTGCGGCCCGCGTCCCCACTCTCTTCTCCTCGCTCCGATCCCTCGCGCGTCCGGCACCCTTTTCTTCCGCCTCCGTCGGTCCCCGTCACCGCTGAAGTCTCGAATGGGTGGGGATGGGGAGCAGCACACCATCTAACTAAGAGCAGACTGGCGCCAGGGTCGTATAGGGAGGAGGCGGGGGATGAGGGTATGGAGGGTGGGATGCGGATGCGCGCGCGCGCACGCGATACGCAAGGGCGGGGACGCAGAGGATGGTGCGGGTGCAGGCGCAGGTGCGCGAGCTCACATCTTCGACTTTGCGTGCGCGCGCTCCCTCCTCGTGAAGTCGGCATCCCCCTCCCTCCCCCGCGTCCAGCACCCTCCTCTTCACCGCACCTCCCCGAGTCCCCGGCCCCTTTCGTTCGCGTGTGCGGGGAGGCGGGCGAAGCGAAGCCTGGCCGCTGTGTACGTGTAGACTCGCGCGAAGCCCGCCTGCACGTGCGGATGCAGGGCGCGGGGAAAAGGGGATGCGCGTGCGTCGCTCGCGTCCAGAATCCTCCTCCGCCTCGTCGGTCACAGTCCCCGCCGTACCCGTAGTCGTTCCCCCCGCGCTTGGACTCGAATCTGTGGGGAGGGGCAGCGCATTGTGTAGGAGCAAGAGCAGACTGGAGCGGGTGTCGAGGAACAGGGTGTCTGGATGAGGGATGGGAAGGTGGGGGGTGGGGTGCACGCGCGTGCAATACGCAAGTAACGCTGGATCGGCACCCGAGATGATGGGACGCGAACCCGCGAGGAGGCGTCGGCGCGGACGGGGGGTGATACAACGGAGGCGGGGAGGGGGATGACGTACAAGGCGAGGAGGGGGACGGGGATGGAGACGTGGTGCGGGTGCGCGCGCTCAGATATTGCCCCATCCCGACTATGCGTGCGACTAGCGCTCGCGCTACTTCTCTCATGCACGACCCGCGTCGTCGGCCCCGCTTCCTCCCGCGCCTCCAACACTCTCCACGCCCGCCCCAGTCCCCGACGCCGCCTGCTTGATTCCCCGCCTTCGCCTGAGGAGCAGAGCGCCATGGTGTACGGGTCGGCTTGCGTGTGCGGCTTGCGTAGACGTGCGGGAGGGGATGGGATGGGCGGATGGGAGGTGGGATGCGTGTGCAATAGGGGAGGGAGAACGAGGATGAGAAATGGGTGGAGATGAGGGTGTGTCGGCGTGCGGGTAGAGGGCGCTGCGATGAGGAGGCGCGGGAGCGGGCGGGGAGGTGTTGCGCGATGGCTGGGCGCGAGTGGGGGCGGGCGCGCCGTGCACCGGTGTCCACTCGCGGGTTACAGACGAGGGGAGGAAGATGCGGGCGGGCGACGGAATGGAAGGGAGGGAGAAGTAACACGGCTCGTGGAGACCGGCGGATGGGGGCGGGGGCGCGGAGACGTACACACCAGATGGCCTGGGGCGTGAATAGCTGCGTCCGCGTGCGGCGGGGATTTGCCAGCGGAGGGGGAAGACACCCGATTCCCTCTGGATCCTTCCCCGATCTTCTCTCCCGCGAGTTACCCGCTTCCACCGTACTCCAGTTCTGCCCGGGCTGGTCTTGCACATGCGCCGTCCGCGCCCCTTCCTTTCCACCTCTCACTGCGCAGCCGCATGGGGGATCATGTCGCTCACGCTCTGACTGTCTCCCCGCCCCGCCCCGCGCGGGCCGAGCGGATCTCATGCCACTCACCTCGCACTTTATCCGTATTTGTCAGCGCCGAATGGTTCTTCGTCGTCGTACCAGTACAAGTGCGCTGTCACCTTCACCTCCCATTCGCGTGAATATATCTCGTTCTTGAAGTCTTTACATCGCCCTCTGCTGTATGATCGCGAATTCCTCGGCTGCACTTGATCTCGAAAGGGCTGGATTATCTCGTGGCTGACCCTGTCTCTCGTCTGGACCCGCTGTGCTCTCAATATATTGGAAACATCTGGGTTTGGTGCCGACTTGGCAGCAGAATCGCCTTCGCGCTTGGCTGGCCTGCCGCTCTCCCCCCGTTTCCTCCTTCCTGCATGGTTCCCGAGCATCGTTTTATCGTTCTGCTTTCTGGGGGAACTCGCGAACCATTGCACCTTCGTTACCAGACTTCTCCCCTGCTTTTGTCCTAACTCATCGCTTGAGATGCTCCCGATTACTCCGGCTCACAGACTGCATCTGGGTCTCCATGGTCCATCATCTGGGTCGCATATGAGATATCACTCCCGGTCAAATCCCCGGCCGTTTGTATTCAAATACAGATGGTTATCCCAGAGTGGTTTCTCTCATTCCGGTCTCATTCCACTCAAGATGTTATTCATTACTTACTGGTTCTCTGTTGACTCCAAATCTTCTTCCGGTAAATCCAGACTCAGATCTCTACCAATGAACTGTTTCGATTCCGAAATCCAAGCTGCAGCACCGCTCACGGGCCGTCCATCCACGGGCTTTCCTCCTCGGGCGATAATCAGCCCCTCGCCATTATCGACTTCGCGATTAGAGAGGTTGCGCACCAGCCATTGGAGCCGATCAATGGCTAATTTGCCGTGCGCACATGAATGGCTCCACCCGCCAAGCTCTGACATCAATGGCTGGTGGAGCCATTGGCCTGGCATTTTTCGCGCGGGTGGAGCCATTAGTTGCGCACACCAAATAAGCCACGTAATGGCTCCAATGGCTTTTGTGCAACCTCTCTATTCTTGATACCTTTCTGCATCAACGATTTTTCTCTCCGACCCCACTAATTCTGCCTCAATAGTCTCGCTGCTCTCAAGAAATACCGTCCGGGGACCGGCTACTGGCACCGTCAACTGGATGGAATTTCCACGGGCCTACATACCCAATGGTAATACCGGGTGATTCCTTCTCCAGCCTTCACACAAATCTGACGGATGCTAGCAGAATGTGCTGTGGTTCACCTACTGGGTTGAGTCGCCTCCTCCTTGCTAGCGAACCTCTGTTAAATTTGTCGGTTTTGTAACCCCGGTGAGAGTTCTGTGCCAGGACCATGGCTTGTGAGCCCCATCTATCTACTTTGTACTCCGCCGAGATCGGAGAGACAGCGCGAAAGGTGGGACTTCGACTGGCACCTACAATTTCGGTGATGCAAGTGGATTCCTTTCTGATAAATGGACAAGCTGAGGACCCGAAAGTATAGATGAAGACAGACCATATGGTCGACAAGACGTTCGACCCGTTTATAGAATGGTCTGGCACCGGAAATCAAGCGATACACACCACTATCTCTGGATCCAGCAACGTGCAGTCAAAATAATGTGTAAGGGGTCTTACATAGCCTCGGTGGCTTGTTTGAACACAGCCGCTCGTTCTTTACTGCGGAACGAAGCAGCAACTTAGTATGTAGGGTTGGGCTTGCGTGCAGAACGGCTTGTGGGTCACGTGCCATTTTGACGCGCCGAATGGTTTGCGTTTGGCTTGGGGCAAATAATTGTTCGAGACATTAGGGACGTTGCCCACATCGAGCCTGGGGTTGAAGTGTCTTCAATCAATCCGCCCATGGAGGGTGAACAGTAGAGATCACAGAATAGAACCTCTGCACGTAGAATTCCAACACATCATGAGTCGGGCTTGGGCTTCGCTTGCGCGGAATGGCTTGTAAATGGGCAGAATGGCTTGCATATGTGCAGAATGGCTTTTGACGGGGCAGAATGGCTTCGGCCATGGCCAAATGGCTTGAGTCAGCCAAACGGCTCTTTCACGCCAACGCCACCGGCCCGCTCTATCGCCGCTTCGGATGACTATGCTCTCGCCACGAGTCCGCGCCATTTTCGTCACTTCATTACTTCGCTTAGTTGTGCGAAACTTTGTAAATTGGATGGGAATTTGTGAAAGTTCGTGATTTTGATAGCTTTCTATGAAAGTTCGTGAGTTAGTATTCGGGGTTTGTCAAGCGGCGACTCCTCGGCACATCACGGAGTGATGGCTATCAACAGCTTGCCGAGATTGGCCGGTTAGGCTTGGGTTAACTGGTTAGTGGTTAGAGGTTAGTGGTTCGGGTTAGCCGGTTAGGGTCGAAGGTTAGCGGCTAGTGGCTAGTGGTTAGCGGTTAGAGTTAGCAGTTAGTGTTATGGTAAGGTATCTATATGAAAAAAAAAACAGGCAGAGACTTGAGAGGAGGAAAATGATGGCCGGATTGATGTGTTTGATTTGTGTGGGTTGTACATCTCACGAACTTTCCCGGAAACTCGCCAATGTGACGAAGTTTCAAACCTTTCCATCAAAGTGACGAAACTTCGCAACCTTAAGCGAAGTAACGAAGTGACGAAGGTGGGTACGACTCTCTCGCCACATCTTCCCATTGCTTAGCTGAGTGCTCTCTGCATCTCCGTGTTGTCGCACTGTTCTCGGGGGACTATGGGTATCTCAATTGGGTCCCTGAACATATATATTCTCAACGCCCCGAGATTACGGATGCCTGATTGAGTGCCACTGTGTAACTCTGGATAAATCCATCTAAAGCCTTCAATGAACTGCGCTGGAAAGAGTTGTGTGGGCGGGTCACATCGAATTGGTGATTCTCTTATATCCGAATGCACGCGAATGGCTTGAATGCAACGACGGAACGGTCCACAACTCTGTGGATTCGGTGTTACCAGTGCAGATACTCCGGAGGCTCTTGCGTGGTCGCAAATTTTGCAGAGAGATAGCGGAGGTGAAGCTGACGGGAAAGAAGGTACGAAACCGCTGAGGAAATTGACAAGAGCTCTACTGAAGCCCAAATTCAGATCGGCAACGTTCGCTTACCGTTCTACATGGACCCTGATAACCCGGGTCACGCAAATCCAGCACTCACGGCACTTTTCAGGGCCGTGCTACCTCTTGTTGTAAAAATTCTGGCGGCATTCGACGACGACCATCCGGTCATCAAAGACCTCAACCAAATACTCGCCAACCAGAAAGCGGTTGAACGACGCCGAGGAGCGGGTGATTGGATGGCCACATATGGTTTGGTTCCAACGCCCGAGCTGGAAGCTGTTCTTTCCGATCCCCTGGGGAACTTGCTGATTCACACGGATCTCTCTCATCTCAGAGAGCTTGTGCGAAACGACAGAGTTATGGGGGTGGGTTCGGCTCTTCTTCAACTCCTCGCTGTTCAAAACGAGCTGAGTGAGTTGTTGAGCCTCAACGGGTGACTTGCTCGCAGACCTTCGGTATTGTTCTGTCGTTGCGTGGCCCACTGGCGGGATGCAGGGTTTGCATGGCATGTTTGCAGCAATCCCGCTGGTGTCGACGAAGTCGGGTGTGTTGGTCACATATATGTTGAAGTCCAAGCGCGGCGCCCACGCCATCTACGACCCAAATTTCCCCCCGCCTACCTTTCACCGTAAGATCCTTCATTCTTCCCATCTTGCGAAGCGATTCCGGTCGTGGTGAAGCGCCGAGGAGACGACGGAATCGATGACGAGAGGCCTGGGAAGCGGGTCAAGCTGCCCAAGACTAACCCCGGGCAGACGGTGAAAAAGTCAAGATGGGGCCCGGGAGGTCGTCGCGGAGACCGAGACCTCGTCCATGAAATAAATCAGCGTAGCTAGATATTTGTAGCATGCGCCAGTGAGCTTTGAATAGGTGAAGACTTGATGACCCCGGGGCCCCCGCATGACTACTGAGGTATATTTACCTGTGTTAGGTATGTCCAGATGACTGCTGATTCTTTGTATGCGCTGGAGAAGCGAGGGAATAGCGGTAAAAATACCCAATTAGATTCTTCTGATAGAAGTTAGTATTACTACATGAGCGAGTGCTGGGCGCGACGCGGAGATAGGTGCAGAGGCAGTCAATGATGAAGAGATGCAGGGGACGACTAATAAATGAATTACCCACAGTGAGGATGCTTAGTGTAAGCGAGGCAAGGCAAGCCACTCCCAAGCCCAAGCCACAAGCCCGCCCCACCAATTTCAAACTTCGATAAGCGGGGCAAGCCATTCGGCCAAGCCACTCGGACAACTCTGGCACGAAACGTAACACGCTGCTGACATAAGGTTTATTAGACGCCGTAACACCACACCATTTTCTTCTCACTATCTCGACGGTGTGGGATCTGACAAGCCCATGGTGCGCATCCAACAGCGCATGACCTTGGATAGTTAAAGCCGGGGTATGGCGATGCAGCTCCTCGTTGCGCTTCACCATGAGGAGCCTGGCCTTCTGGACATTATTTGCTCTGGCGCACTAACCTAACCCTGGGCAATTCCGAGCCATAAAGTACGACAAGCTTATCCGGAGCGCCATGGAGCGATTACCCACCCTGCAGATCACCAACCTCTGGACACCTGCGCACATCGGCACCGTCGGGAACGAACTCGCAGATGCAGCGGCCAAGGCAGCAACGCGGCTCCTCCCTTCCCCATCCGTCCCTGTATCGCTCACAACGTGCAAGCGTCGCATCACCGAGACCATCATTGCGCGATGGGCCGAGGAGTGGAGATCCAGCAATACAGGCCGCGCCCTGCGACAGATTGACCGCTCCCCCCCATCACTCATACTCAGATCCCCTTACACCGCCTCGATCCCCCGCGCCATGATCTCGACGCTAGCTCGCCTCCGGACGGACTTCTCAAGTCTCAACGCGACCCGGTTTCGGCTGCACCAGGTTGACTCGCCAAAGTGCGAAGCATGTGGCGCTGCCTTCGAAACTCGCCCTCACTATCTGCTCAACTGTCCAGCGTGGGATCGTTTCCGCCCTGCCCTCCAGTCCGCATCTTACGCCGCCGGAATCTTAGGAGCTGTTGACATCCCATCGCTACTCTCACATCCCAAACTCCTCAAGCCGCTGATCAAATTCGTCGAAAATACCGGGCGCTTCCGTCCTCCGTGAACCTTCCTCTCCTTCGTCTCCTTTTCTTTTCTTACTTTTCTTACTTACTTAATCTCTTATTCTCTCTCGCCTCGCATCGCCTCTCTACGACATTTCCCCGCACCAGGAAGGCAGCATCCAACCTAAATATAATCTCCCGCACCTCCCCTCGAATGTCCCTTATCTCATTCCAAGTTTCCCCGTACGTACCTATTTTCCTTTGGCCTCAGACAGTATAAAGATAGTCTTACATACCCATACCGTTACTTACCATACCCCTTACTACTTTGTAGAGTACTGTCGCGATAGCTATCTGTAGCCAGGTACGACAACCTATGAAATCAAATCAAACAAATCAAAAGCACTCTGTGCAAACCCAATTCAGCTCGGAAATCGGAGATGGCTCTGAGTCATCAATAGGGCTTAAACTTGAGAATGGGTTCGAGCGTGTCTACGTTCAAGTATATCTCTATTACGCCCTTAAAAACGACTGATTGACCTGTATTAGCCGTATGGCGAAAACGGAATTCGAGTGCGGGCGAGTCTTCTTCGGGATCCAACAGGAACAGAGCCTTCCGCTCTCCTCGACCCTCCTATCGAGGGACCCGGCGGGGGCGCGGCCCTCGCGTTCGACACACTGGTGCCGTTCCAAGGCAGCGGCTCCCTTCAAAACGGTAACATTCTCGCCAGAATCACCGGCGGCGTTATTTCTTTTTTCCGCGTCTCGACCGCCGAAAACGGTTCACAAGTTCTCGACCTCCTGACTGCGGAGTACACGGACGACAAAACGATTACGGCCCGCTTCTACCGGCAGGACTTCCGCGCGAACAGCTTCGCGGCGGAGTTCTCGTTCTCGGCCGATCCCACCGAACAGTTCTACGGCGCAGGCCAGCAGCCGTGCTGCAACGACAACACCGTTAACAAGAAAGGGCAAGTGGTCGACTTGCTGAATTTCAACTCTCAGGTCACCTTGCCGATCTATATGTCGAACAAGGGCTACTTGCAGTTTTTCAATATGCCGAGCCAGGGACGGATTGGTATGTGCCCCGTGAATCTCTACAGGTTTTTGAAACTCATGATTGTTGCTAGAATTCACTCCATATAGAACTCGTTATGTCGCAGATCAGGCCACGGTTGTGGACTACTATATGTGCGTCCACCACAATGAAAGGTACTCTTTCGTTATTCTCACTCTGTATGTCAGTACTACGGCCGATCCTGGTGATTATGACACGCTACAGAAACAGTACACGTCTGTCACGGGTATCTAATCTCTTTCTGCCGTATAAACCATTCCGTTCATATTGGGACACAGGCAGGCAACCAACCCCACCAGACTTCATCCTCGGCTATCAGCAGTCGAAACTAAGATATTGGAGCCAGTCCCAGGTACTCGATGTCGCACAGAGGTTTCACGATAAGCAGGTGAATGTCTCGCTCATCGTCGTAGGCAAGTTGAACATTCTGAGATGTTCATTTAATTCCTCACACAAAGGTTAACCAGATTTCTTCGCCTGGAAATTCCAAGGAGATTGGTACGTGTTTTCCGTCCATTTGGATGTCTACATACCTTTTAAACGGACAGGTCCTTCGACCCCGCATTCTTCCCTGACCCCACTGACATGGCGGCGCAGGTCAAAGCGCTCACAGGGGCAGAGATGATGGTATCCCTCTGGCCGAGCGTCGAGGACATGTCGGTGAATTATCTATCGCTGCAACAGCAGGGACTGCTTGCGAGACGCGCGATGGGACCGGCATCACGGACTCATTCGCGGGCGTATATACGAGATTGATTGACTCGACGAACCCGGCAGCAAGGGAGTTCCTTTGTGAGTGTTTACTTAATTTGGGAGTAATGCATACCTCAAGCGGACAATAGGGAAGCGGTTGAACGAGAGCTATTTCTCGATTGGTATTCATAATTTCTGGATCGACCAGGCCGATGGTATGCGATGTTGTACCGCATTGGGTGGATCTATAATAACGAGGTTGAACCAGGTGGCAGCCTCGGGGAGGCTTTCGTCAACAGTGAGTATATCCTGGAGCTCCGGGATGCAACTGATGCGCCATCCAGATGGACAAAGCATTGCCTCCCTACCGTACGCCCGCCCCTTCACGCAATACTTCCTCGGCACGCAGGAGGGCTACGGAAAGATGTACTCGTGGTTGCACCAACAGGCCATCGACGAGCTCTTCTCTAACCTGACTTCCACGGCGCTCACAGGCTCCTCCACCTCCTGCGAGCATATGTCCCTCGCGCGAAGTACATTTCTGGGCGGGCAACGATTCTGCAGCTACCTATGGAGCGGGGACACCGAGTCGCGCTTCGACGTGCTGCTACAGCAGGTGACTGCCGGCGTAAGCGTCGGTGCATCGGGTATTTCCAGCTGGACGCTGGACATTGGCGGTTTCTCGGGATTGGACGTGGATAGCCCTTCGGTGAGTCAATGGGAAAGCCAAAAGGCTATTGAAGATTTCATCTGTCGCACAGGGTCAGGAATTGTTCGTCAAGTGGCTGAGTATGGGTGTGTTTCTGCCTTATGTGAGTTGAATCCCCCGATGGCGTCCCGTGAACCCTTGAATATTCAAATCCATCAGATGCGTGTGCATGGGTGGGTCCTTCTTCAATTTTTACCGCTCACATCCATCTCATTATTGTAATAGAGACCGCACTTGCAACATTACATCTCCATCGACGCCGCCGTTTGCGAACAACTGTCCAAACGAAGTTGACCAACCTTTCCTCCCACTATACCTTTTTATTGATTTCTCCTACTCAGTAATGGTCGTACGGCGCAGAGAATTTCGAAATCATCAAAGGAGTACCGCAGTCCTAACTCAACCAATTCCAGCACTAACCAAGTGCCCAGTACATCGCCTTACGCTACCAGCTAAAGCCGTATGTCTCGCGCCTCTTTGCGATGCTTCAGGCGTCGGGGAAGACCATCGTCCGCGGACTCTTCTTTGACTTCTCTAACGATCCGATGGTCGTCAGTGGGACAGCTGTGAACGATCCTTCGATCGTGCATCAGTACATGTTTGGTGCGCATACATCCTCGCCTAATGTGGTATGTTGATCCTAGGTTGAATCTCATTCGCCAGGCCCGAGACTTCTTGTGGCGCCGAATGGCATCGAAGGTGCCACGACCAAGGAAGTCTACTTGCCCCTCCTCAATGATGAGTTGCTTGGCCAGAACTTGACGTGGACGCACTGGTTCGTGTTGTATTTCATGTCCGGCGAGGAGGATCCGCAAACTGATGGTCCGCTCGCTAGGTGGTCAGATACAAATTTTGGTCAAGGAGGGACCACCGTGAACGTGAGCGCCACGTTGGGTCAGATCCCGGTGTTTTACCTCGGGAGCAAGACCGATATCCTTTCCGGGAACGTGTGAGACATTGTATATGAAAGCTCTGGGAAAAAATTGTTTGTTGACTACCCGTGTCCTGTTCGCGCCGAGAACCGGGACGGCAGACACGGTCCAAAGGTAGACACGTGTGCACGGAGAGGAGTGCAAGCAACGCGTCGGGCGCTGGCGGCTGGGTAGAGCCGAGATCCGGGTGGCCTGAGATCGTGAGCCGCCAAAGGGTGATTTGAAATAGTTGAGCGCAAAGTTTCGCAACCTGGTACTGTGTAGCGTCTAGAGAGAACGGACGAAGACGGAACATCCTAACGGGAAGGTGGCTTTGGCGGAACTAGTCTATCGCGCTCGTTTCTTCGTTTGCCCCAAGGTTTTGCGTATCCCCGTCCTGGCACCTCACCTCTCCCATTCTGGCGCGCCATCTCCTTAGTCTAGCCCGTCAATTTCACTGAATACAACTGTATCGAGCACGGGCGTTACACGGCATTTCGGAATTCCGCTCGCACACGCGACTCGGGTGCGCTCAAAGTCTCTCAAGTACCTTCCTTGCATCCTTTCACGCCGCTTTTGAACATCATTACAGACGGCACCTATCGCGAACAGTGTTCAGCGTTCATTTCCCGCGTTAACTCCTCCAATTCTCCCCGCTGCATTTCTTTCCATCAGCGACGCCGGCGGAAATTACTCCTCCGCGACAACGATCACCGCCTTCGCGGTATTCCTTCCCTGCTGCACCCGCAGAATCACGTCTCCAACCAGTCTCCTACCCAACCTCAGTTTCGGGGTTGGGGAGTCTCAGTAGCGGTATTTTGCGGTGGAATCTCAGTCGTAATCACACGTCTGTCATCCATCAAAAAGATCACATGTACACTTCAAACTTCTGCCCCAACCCCTCCACAGCCACCGGGTAAAGTGCCGCGGCAGAGTGCCGCGCACGATTTAACTCCTTCCACATCGCTTCTCTGGTCTGTATTCGAGCTCATACAGGGTTGGCTAACTCCAGTGGACTATGTGGACCGATAGCTCATGGACCATACAGGTGTTGAACCACAACCTGCCCCATTTGACGAGTGGCACTCTCTGTCTTTAAATTAGATGTCAGCCGGGAAGTCGAGTATGGCAAGCTGCCTTAATAGAACACAAATTTAGG
Source organism: Mycena vulgaris (assembly GCA_029204335.1). NCBI lineage: Eukaryota > Fungi > Basidiomycota > Agaricomycetes > Agaricales > Mycenaceae > Mycena > Mycena vulgaris. The sequence goes on from JARGYA010000518.1 coordinate 35,145, forward strand.
GACAGCTAAAATATTGGTGGTACTAACTACAGGATATATAATGGTTAGTGTTGTGCGAGTCTATTACCAGTTACCGCTACCGTCGTCCTATTCCTATGCCTACGGTTATCAACCGTTCGTTCTCTTAGCTTCATGCAGTACATTGAGCTACCAGCTGCATAGTTACCTACCTCTCCTAGAGTATAAGTAGCTAATGTCCTCAATAAACTGTCTATATTTCCAGTTCAAGTCCACCCGACCTCCTTTTGCAACATAGAAGGCGACTGAACTGAGGTATTGGGTGAATATCTCCGAAAGTATCAAACTTGGATGTCGGGTTTCAGATCTGTACTCTACATCCAAAACCAGTCCGAGATTTGACGTGAGAGTGGGAAGTGCAAGTGGCTACCTACTTAGTTTTGCTTCTTGGGATGCTGTGATGTAGTTTTTAGGGTGATTTTGATGTGCCGCTGGCAGCAATGAGACCGAGCACGGCATTGCCGTGGCCCCTGCCGCCCACCTAACTCTTTCCCCACACACAGATAGGCGCTGAATCGACTTGGAGCCAGGAATAATGGTAAAAAAATCATACAACAATCCTATGCCTCTCCACAAATTATGCAGTTGAATAGTCGAGGCATACATGTGGACCCAATATTGTGGTAGACTCATTATCCACCAATCCTCGGTCGAGAGAAGGTAAATAACAGACGTCTTCCCTCCAGGTCCTTGAAATGCAACACCACAATTGACCTCGGGGAGTCTATGATAACTCGGTGGACTACCACAACGTTCAACCGTGGGATCTAGTATAATGATGGCAAGATTTTCAGTGCCGTGGCTTCTGTGACTCCTCTGTTAAGACATCGTGTGAAATGTGAGGCTTCGTGCTAGCGTCGGTAAAATATTCAGGGTTATAAACACCTCGGGGAGAGCATGTGCTTCCAATTCACCGGGCACTGTACCTACAACGGACAAGGGGATTCACGTGCTTCATCCTTGCTAGCTGTCAACAAGGGAAAAGGTTTTACCGCAATAGACCTATCACACTGTCAATAAGACAGAAGTGGGAGAAGCAGTGGCAGTCACACGTATCAGGGAACTTAACTGGCCAGGAGATTTTTTCACCGTGTTAGTCGTCAAAACAAATGGAAGGGCCAGTAGACCTATAGCGATGAAAACTGAAAACCAAGTTGTACTTGTGCACCGTTAAGGGGCACACTTCCATTTTTGGAGCCGGGGCGGCGGTTGTGGCCTCGCACATGGAATATCCGGACGTATGTGGGGTGCAGTAATTATCGGGCATGATTCCAAACCGAGTAAACGAGGTAGAATTTTTGGGTCCAATAATGTTTGAAGAAGCTTGAACTTGATTTGGGGGCTTGCAAGCGCTGTGGAAGTAGGGACTGCTGTTTATCTCCGCACTCCACAAGGACTAGTTCTAGATAGAGAGCTCAATGTGATACAAGCTGAAGCTATATCGGGATCACCTCTTGACTGCTGTATCAATACATATAGCCAACAGATGTATTTACAGCTACATAATAGGAGGTTGATAATTGAACCACAAGGCTTCGGCCATCACCATTCTGAGAGCTTGATTGAGCATCGGAACACCACTAGACTAGCCCTGGGACCCGGTGTACGCCAAGTATAATAACTGAGGATTAGGCATAAGCGAAGATGTCTAGGCCCGACTAAGCCCGACTAGCAAAATGTTAACTAAGAGTTTTTTTGTGTGTAAACGATGTATTACAACCAGTAAAGCTTCCGCAAACATCAATTCGGGTCGGGGAAACTTTGTGGACGGAGTTAAACGGTGCGCGGCAGCGCCGCGGCAATAACACAGCCACCGCCGCGTCAATGCGCGGCAGGCGCGGCACTTTTACCCAGGTGATGGACACGTCGCGATGCGTCCCGGACAGATCCTCGACGCGTTTCGGAGTGCCGATTCCACGGTGCACAAAATACTGGGTATAACAATGCGTTTGGAGCCCCGAAGTGGACTCCCCTGACTATTTCCTTCTCATACTGGGGCAACGGTTTTTAGCCGTGGCAAAGGCGTGGCGTGGCGTGGCGTGGCGTGCCGCCTTGGCAGTGCTGGCGTGCATCCGCGTACTACTACTTGCATCTGCGTACATCCATTGGCATTCAGTTCCCGTGCACCACGTCCGATACTTCCATCATCAGGAAAGACCTCCTTTGGCAATAAGGCCAGATTGTCCCAAAAAGAGGTCCAATTCGGCCAAATAAGTTCAATTAGGACTGTTAGCTTTTTTTGGACCTTCAAAATAAATTAGCCACAAAATCCGCCAATTTTCCTCAACTTGGCAGGATTTGGCATGGAATTCACTGGCATTTCCTTCACTTTTCTCCGAATTCCAACTGAACAACAGCTCGAAACAATTGCATTGCACGCATAACTACGACAGGTGTCGCCAACTAAATGATACTATGACAAAAAGAGTTCCACCACCTCGCCGTAGACCTGGTGTAACCGCTATCAACTAGAAACAATACGCACGGGGATTCCATCCAAGGGGCGTGGGATGTAAACGTTTAGTGCTCGTTGAGGATGCTTACTGCGAGATCATGTTAGTTGAGTGGCGACATGAAAGACTCGAGGGCATACATACTTGATAATTTTCTGTGCGGGGTCTTGCCGCTCCAGGACTGAATAGCATTCAACCCATCGGCAGTGTCAGGCTGCATACAGAGTAAAACGGCGCTCATCACGCCCCCACATTCACATATCTTCAGAAGAAGTGTGAGGCAGTATTGTATGGTAGTAAGCGAAGGACATACCCATCTTGCGCCGAACATCACATGTGGATGCGCTACATACTGTCCAGTGAGCTGAGATTGAAGAAAGGAAGACGTAAGTAGGCGTACCTCATACATATGAGACACCGAAACTCTTTGTCCTTTGCATGTATCCACCCACCCGCTACGTATGGGGGGGTATACACGTCTGATACTTGGTGTAACACTCACTGTCCCTGCTCAAAATCCCCAGCTTTGATCCGTCATGGGCTCATGAAACCAGATTGACGTTAGCGGCGAGGTCTCAGGGTATGGCAAGCACGAAACTCACACTTTGAGCATTTGAAGCTATTTGGAGAGGATATCGTATCTTGGCTCGATGACGGTGGGCATCAGCCACAATTTCGTCTGTTCTAGAAGCGAGTCAGATTTCGTAAGGAGGACCAGAAAATGGGCGTACCAGCTCGTTGTCGTGGCCCAACATTCACTGCATATCGACATGTCAGCTGCCATCAAAGGAATAAAAATGAGCCGCACGCACGTACCTTCTGCCCTCGGCGCATCAGTTTCTCTCCCATAGGTGGTCGCCTTAGAGCCTGTGTACGTCTGCGGACGAAGACCTTGCGTAGGTGGCTGTGGGCTGGATGCCTACAAGGGCAGGGCGAGCGAGAGTGTAAGCCTGTACGCTACTGACACGCTCGAAGGAAGGTCGACTTCAGTTCCGCCTTTGCGGTTGTCGCGCCACATCTATACCGGCGCAAAACATCATCGAGAGCGTCTGACAAAGTGCGGGAGACTTGCCTTGTAGTTACATAGAGAATGAAAACAAAAAAAAAGGCCAGAAAGTGGCAGGCATACACCAGAATGCAAGGGACGAGATGGGGGAGGACCCCTGATAATACCTTTCGAGGGTAGGTCCGGCACCGGACAAAATTTTGGGAATTTGGCCCCCAAACCTAGGTCCTGACCGGACAAAAATCGACGCTCGGGGGCCGAAATGCCAGGTCCTGTCCGGACAAAAACGCGAGAGTTGACGAAGAATTTGGGGGCCAAAAGTCGTGGGATGTGACTTTTTTGGCGGGAAACGGGGCGCGAAAAATACGAATTGCTGGGAACAGCACGAAAAGGTGCACGAGGAGAAAATTTAAGCGTTTTTAGGTCCGTGGGAGCCCAGAATTACCTTTTTGAGACGATTATGTCAGCAGACGCTAGGTCCCATCCGGACAAAAACCAGCCGAAGCCGACGAAAATCTGTCCGGACAAAAATTGGCGGATCCTGGATCTCGGGGACCTAGCCTCGAAATGTATTATCAGGGGTCCTGATGGGGGAAAGGAAGAGAGGTGTTGACGGCTGTTGTCCATCTTTCCCGATCCAGCCATCAACCAACATCACGTGCTATACGCGGTCATGCAACGCCGGTGTTACGGCAGCCCTCGGCAAAGGACTTAACCAAATTTCAGAGTCTCTCCTCAGCCGCTGGATTGCACGTTGAGCTTGGTACACTGTAAGAGACTATCTCATTGCATAATAACACTAACCAGCATGATCCTACCCTCATGGAGTAAATTTTTCAAAAACACCAGACGTAGTAACATGCCAACCTTGGAAACCTAGGCAATTTGGTCATTTTTCTCAAATTTTCCCAATTTTACACAAATCTGAAATCCAGAACCAAATTATCCCCAAATTAGGGAAGGAGGTTTTTTCCTGATGATGACGCCTCGCCACTGGCCGCCAAGTCCACCAAAGTTAAAGACGCGGGTACGTCGATTTGGGCAGCTCTCCTCACTTTCATTCCGATTCTGAATCAGACTTTCCAATGGGTCCATGCACATCCAACTCAAGTTTCCCTCCAGCTGGAAATATTATGATTATACTCTAACCCTTCCTGCTCTTTGTCTTCTTTTGAGGAGGTGGTTTTACCTCATTCCCACCTGCTCTTCCGGCTCTTCCCCCTTTGCTTTCCGCTTAAGCTTCTGGCCCCCTATAGGTTTGGGCTTAGGCCTAGGCCGTTCCCTCAGCAGATCTGCCCGGGCGGCGGCGGCAACAGCGGCCTCATCCTCCGTATCATCTCCCAAGAAGTCGGGACCCTCCTTCAAATGCCGTCAGATCATGTACGACATCGAATGTATATCCACTGACCGCCAGATCCAATTCATTTACCTCCGGAGCATCATCCTTAGACCATGCCGAAGGAAGGTTTCCATATAGAAACCAGCGGCCTTGATGTACTCCGGCGTCGAGCCCCCACTGACCGGTACCTGCAAACCCGGCGCGCTCGGAGTTGTCAAACATTCGCTCCTCTAAGAAGCTAAGGCAGTTCTGGTCTACGTCGAGATCATTCCACTTTCCAGGTGAAGCCCGGCTCTGGTACTCCCATGCGGCTTGGAGAACGAAGCGGCGATGTTTCCGCTCTTCCTCAGCCGCAGGGCAATCTTTTTCAGCCATGATAAGATGGGAGAGTTCACTTTTTGGCTTGCAAAAGTGGCTTGCGCCCGCGCCGATTGGCTTGTTTCGGGCGTGGGCGTGGATTTTGGTGGCATCACACGCCCACGCCCGGCATTTCGACTTGCAAGCCATTTTGTCGGCTTGGCAAGCCACTTTGGTCAAAGTGGCTTGCGCTCACTGCACGTCATGTAGGGCCCTAGCGTTGAATTTTATGTGGCAAATGCATTAGTATATGTTCCCTGTAGGTACCTAGGACATCAATTGTCACATACTTTTATATACTCTTCGTCGCCATGAAAAATGACGACGGCAACTCATACACTATATGCAAGCCAGCAGGCTTGTGAGGCTTAACCGATAGTTCATGCTACTGAGTGTCCATCTGTATTCAAAATATTGGAAGAAGTATCCACCATGCAAAGATATTCGCTGTTCAACTCACCCGACTTTTCAACCACACAGTGTTTCAGTACCTCAAACTGAAATTTGAACAGATTACTTCACAAAAAGGCTTTGGATACTCAAGCAGAGGTGAACCAGCTCTCTGGACATCTATTCTAGGTTACGGTTCTCGTTAGTTGACATCGGTTGAACCAGGGTCTTGACCGTAACCAACCGAATGCGCGTAAATATTCAATTCTTTGATGTAAACTGCCCCAATGAACACATTTGAATTATCTGGGGCATTGTCGGGCCCAGGATGTGCCAGGAAATCATTCTTTTTCTTCGGCAACAAAGTGGCTTGCGCAAGCCATTCTGTCTGATGCCATCAAAATGGGCGTGGGCACGGCTTGTTACGAGAAGTCAAGGAATTCATGACATAATAAGATAAATGCCATCTCAGTTATATCTAATTTCCCTGATCCTAGTATGTTTCGGCGAGATCTTGCTGAATTGGCACCAGGTTGAGAAAAGTTGAACATGTCAAATGCCATCACAAGCCAGTCTGGCGACAAAGTGGCTTGTGCCCGGTGTGGGTGGAGTTTTTCGATTCAAGCTATTCTTTTTCTACTTACATCGTCATATGGAGTCACTAAACTCCAAATAATAGTTGGTTTCATTTTATTTCGGCCACTAGGTGCTGCGAGCAAAATGGCTTGCGCAAGCCATTTTGTCTGATGCCATCAAACAGGCGGGGGCGTGGCTTGCGACGAAAATTAGTTAATTATGGGAAGGCATGGGTGTAGAAACCTTTGGAGATCATGAATCGGTGCATGCAATGTTATATACACTCAATGAACTATTTTTTTTGTGCCCTTGCTCATCGCTAAAAACCAAATGGCGTGCGCAAGCCATTTTGTCTGATGCCATCAAACGGACGGGGGCGTGGTTTGCGAAAATTAAGTATGGGAAGGCGTGGCGAATTAGATACATACAATGTTACATACACTCAATGAAGCTCATCTGCCATTCTATCTATTCCCCAACTACCCCGACCACAATAATCCGGAACTGGCGACCGTATTCAAATCATGGGAATCATTAAGGAAGACTTTGAATATCATAGGGAGGGTGGGCATCGGTGGGCGTGGGCGGGCGTGGGCTTGAGCAGAATGGCTCTCCAAATAATAGTTGATCCATCATATGTCGGCCCCTAGTCACGGCGAGCAAAATGGCTTGCGCAAGCCATTTTGTCTGATGCCATCAAACGGGCGGTGGCGTGACTTGCGACGAAAATTAGTTAAGTATGGGAAGGCGTGGGTATAGAAACCTTCGGAAATCGTGAATTTGTAGATACAATGTTATATACACTCAATGAACTATTTTTTATGCCCCTGCTCGTCGCTGCAAACACAATGGCGTGCACAAGCCATTTTGTCTGATGCCATCAAACGGGCGGGGGCGTGGGTGTAGAAACCTTAGCGAAGGAGAAAATTCTAAGTAAGATGTTTCGCTGATGCATGCATTGTGCACATAGACGAATGCACAGGATTCTGCCCGGTAATTGACTTGAAACCAACTGCGCCCATTCCGGTCGAGTTCAAAGGCGCGTTGAAGCGCAAGGGGGACGACCAAGTGAATGACGAGAAGCCGGAAAAACGCGCCAAACCTGGTCCAAAGAAGGAGCGTAAGAGTGGGGGAAATGACGCGTCGAAGCGCAAGCGGGACGATGAAATTGAACAAGGGAAACCACCAAAACGCGCAAAAATCAGCCGAAAGAAGGCAGGGAAGAATGGGGGAAAAAACTCGACCCATAAGCCCGCCTAGACAAACCGCAGTCGGCACCGTCGCGGGTAAAATTAAGTACTGTGGTTCTCGGGCAATACATTAGTTTCATTACTTGCAGGAGACGCTAACAAAGAGATGTTGTGAAATGTGACTACGCAGAGTTTGCGTTTCGCGTGTTGTAAGTCATTTCGGTGAATATTTGTTGAACTGTATATTAAGAGACAGTTTTGATCAGACAAGTAATGAAAATTAGCACCGCACTGGTTGAGAATTTCGATTTTTTCACCAATTTTCTCACTGAAAAATGTGATTTATTTTTCAGACATTTTTCAGTGAAAAAGAAGGTGAAAAATTTAAAACTTTTTCAGCACTTTCTTGATTCAGGGTGAAAAATTCGAAATAAAATCAGAAAGTGCTGAAAACCTTTTAAATTCTTCATCTTCTTTTTCAGTGAAAAATGTCTGAAAAATAAACGACATTTTTGAGTCAGAAAATTGGTGAAAAAATCGAAATTCTCAACCAGTGCCGAGAACTCTGGAATACGCAGCACAAAAGGGTCGCCATGCGGCGTGACATTGGACGCTGAAAGGTGTGTGTTTTCTGGGTGCGCAAAGGCGGCCATGCTGAGGAGAGAGGCGATGCGGAGATGCTGGTGGCGGTGGGAATCAATTTGGAGGCCGTGGGCACCAAATATCAACGACTCACTTACAGTGGTAAAGCTTGGTGTAAGCGAACTCAAATCAAGCCCCGCCACAAGCCAAGTCATCCAAGCCCGTACAGCCAATTTCAAATTCCGCTAAGCGGGGCAAGCCGTTTTGCCAAGCCCGTCGGACAAGTCTGGGGACATTAGTAATGATTTCCATCAAATTAATCCAGGAAGTGTTTGGGAAGTGTTCGAACAAAAGGGAAAAAAAACGTGGTGTTGCATCAATGAATATAGTTGACTTACTTTGAATTGATTTCATGAGACACTGGGAGCTGAGATGTAGTTATATTCAACCAGGAATGCGAGAGAACTTCCTCGCCGAAGGCGGTGAAGGGCTCACCTGCTCGATGATTACAATGACATGTTTCCAGCCGGCAAAGTTTGTGGCCTGAGAGACAGTAATGGACGGAGGATGATGCCGATGAAGGAGAAAGGCATTGAAGCATGCCGGAAGAGATATTATCGAATTACTTACAGTGGAATGGGTGGGTGTTAAGCGAGCACAAGTCACGCCACGCCGCAAGCCACGCCCGCCACGCCCGCCTAGCCAAATTCAAACTCCGCTAAGCGGGGCAAGCCAATCGGAGAAGTCTGGATAAGATGGTAATACTTATGAGCGAAGAGAAGAGTGTGTGCATGTGCAAGTGGGATTCGACCGACCCACATGCTGCGCACAGCCTTGTCGCCGTTCGCTACATGGCGTTCGAACCAGTTCATCACTTGAGCCTGGTCAAGGACTGAAAGATCCCCGGCTTCAGCGCCCCTGGGACCCATTGAACCGTTGGCGTGCGAGAGATTTTGAAGTGCAGGAATATCGAGTATATCAAAAGTCTCGGGAGAAGTCAGAAGGTCTCGAAGTGTTGTACAGTGTGGTACCAAGACCGCTTCAATTTCTTTCTGGTAGGGCACGGCACCAGGATCGGCGAGGATATCTTCTGCAGAAAGCACTTCACAAGCGTGTGTCCATTGCCCCAGCTGTAACAATTCCCGGTTAAAGTAGCTTGAAAGATGAATTGACAAGTGGAGCCCACCCTAATCTTGCGTCTCTCTTGTAGGTTACCTTACAGGTCATCGACGACGGCGGCTTCGGGAACGACAGAAATTTCCCCTGGCTTACCCAACACTGCCGAACGGTGGAATTTACACTCCCGCCACCATTTGACCGCATATGTCCTCAATTTTGAGTGGAGTATGCATCGTATAAGTCTTGCAGGGTAATAGTACTTCCCATTCTTGACCAAAACACCCTTACCGGGGCTATTTGACGACATAAGAATAATACACGGCCGAATGGTTTCTCAAAAAACACTTACCCGATTCGGTCACGGATAGGTTTCCGGCTCGCAAGGGTCCCCCTGTAATTCCAGAGAATTAGTACCTGTTACCCATTGAAAATAGGAGTATATGCAATCGCTTTGAGGTCCGGACTTGTTGGAGACCATCCAAGGCATCCATGTGGAGATCCGGTAGAACACCATTTTGAATGCAATAATCACACTCGAATAGATCAGATGGTTTGTTTTTGTACGCCCGTCCATCACGCTGGCAAGAAACATGCGACCAATCCTTGCATCGGTCGCATTGAATGGCAGGATCGTCGACGGTGAAGATAGACCCATCAGGGCCTTGTGCACCACAACGGCAACTAAACGGAAACTCCGATTCGCTCTGAGAAGGAGGCATGGGATGGTCGTCGTCCAATTCCTCGGTGCGATCGTCCAGCGGTCACTCCAAGTGCGAGTGAGAGGGTGACGGATCTTCAGGCGGGGCTGCTTTATCACCAGTTTCATCCTCCGAGTCGGAGCCATCAACAAATCCAGGAGGAGAATAAACATTTGCCGGTGGTGTGCGGTTAGTTTCGGACTCGTCTGCAGAGGGCGAGGCCCCCCTATCTGCAGCAGCAACGGTGCTTCCCGCATCTGTACCGTCCAACCGATAATCTGCTGTTTGGCCCTTATACGGGTTCGTCATCTAAGCTCTTTTCGAGTCCTCGATACGCTGAAAGCCCGCACGCTCCAGAGTGACACTCGGCATCGGATTTCTGATGAAGCAGAGATGGTGAATACGTTGTGCGCCTTTCATTTGCGCTGCTGCAAATATTTCCTGTGCTTCTAAACCCCCCTGTAGATGATAGATCACCACTATCTCTGGATCCAGCAACGTGCGGTCAAAATAATGTGTAAGGGGTCTTACATAGCCTCGGTGGCTTGGTTGAACACAGCCGCTCGTTCTGTACTGCGGAACGAAGCAGCAACTATGTAGGGTTGGGCTTGCGTGCAGAACGGCTTGTGGGTCACACCCACAAGCCATTTCGTCGCGCCGAATGGCTTGCGTTTAGCTTGGGGCAAATAATTGTTTGAGACATTGGGGATGTTGCCCACATCGAGCCTGGGGTTGAAGTGTCTTCAATCAATCCGCCCATGGAGGGTGAACAGCAGAGATCACAGAATAGAACCTCTGCACGTAGAATTCCAACACATGATTCGGGCTTGGGCTTCGCTTGCGCGGAATGGCTTGTAAATGGGCAGAATGGCTTGCATATGTGCAGAATGGCTTGTGACGGGGCAGAATGGCTTCGGCTGTCGCCAAATGGCTTGAGTCAGCCAGACGGCTCTTTCACGCCAACGCCATGGGCTGGGTAAAAGTGCCGCGCCTGCCGCGGCATTGCCGCGGCACTGCCGCGCACTGACGCTGCCGCGCATTGACGCGGCGGTGGCTGTGTTATTGCCGCGGCGGTGCCGCGCAGCGTTCAACTCAGTCCACGCAGCTTCCCTGGCCCCGACTAGTGTTTGCAGAAGGTTTAGTCACTGAAATACATCATTTAAACACAAAAATCCACAACTGAAAATTTCCTAGTCGGGCTTAGTCGGACCCAAGTCGGACCTAACCAAGGCCTTGTTCCACGTATTTCTCGCAGAGACGAATCACAGGAAGGCAAACCTTTCAATCCAGACTCATTCAGTGTTAAATTTACAGTACACACATCAATAATTATGTCTTGGGGCGTCGTTTACCAACGAGTAACAGATTCGGTCGCTCATCTCGCTCCAGACCTATACATATAAGGAACCACGTTTCGTGCAACAATAGTTCCAAGGTCTCAAATCTCAGTCTCGTGCAGTTTAACAATGTTTCCTCATCTACCTCAGGCATCCAAGATCTCTATGCACTGCTCAACTAGTATGAGACAGTGTGGGAACTCAAGTGCACCCCGTTTTTCCAGAATTCTACTCAAATCCGCGGTTTACGAAAGGTTCAATGCATCCGTTGGAATAAAAAATGTTCCTCTTGAGGAATTGGTGACCAGCCCTCAGCCAACTGCAGCAATCGCCATGCACGGTTTGAACTGGACTGGAAATCCACAAGATTTATTGGGACCAGTACATGGTTCGACGGTGACTGCTGAATCATCAGATATGCTCAAGTCTTGTACCCTGTGTTGAAATTGGATGAGCTACCATGGGGCTCTGACTAGTGCAACCGCCGTGGCACTGCCGCGCACGCCGCAGGTCCAGATGCAGGTTTCCTGCTGTTGTTATTAGCTCTCATTGAGCAGATCTGTACATTCGATGGACTGAGAGGATCAGTGAAAATCATAAACAGAATTCTGTGCTGACTCTTGTACACCAATGCACGACGAAGTATCACAACACCGTCAACACGGTGGCAGAATGAATTTCGAAGCAATTGACCTGTGTCACTCAACCTCTGGTCTTGGGCTTACCTCTGCTGCTGACCCGCGAAGTGGGTCCTGAGCTAGAAAGAGGGAACCGCTCGGGTCGATGAATGGCCGGGATGCATGACATTCAAGTAGCGAGCCGAGGTTGAATACAGGGAATTTCTACAACCCATTGAGACGAAATTCTTTCCATGGTTGATCTTCCCCCTACCCTGAATCTCGAGGGGTATCATGGATGCAGACTACCCCCACACGGCAGCGTCTCACATGGGTATGGTAATTGCTTCGTGGAATCTTCAGTGTTCAAATAAGCCGCAATGAGAAACGAGAGTTATGTAGAACCTCGCTCAAAACAAATCAGATGTACATAGAACCAAATTCTGCCTCTCAGCCATTTTAATAGGCTCCACAGCTGGAATACTACCTATTCAAGAGATTCTAACACCCGATTATTCCTTGCTGCACAACAGCTGCGGCATTTCTCTCCTGCAAAATTCCCGCGGCATCGCTGTACATTGACTACTTTTCAGGTGTTAATCACCCCACGGCGTACGACAAAGAGTACATATTTTGATGATACCGGACAGAGTTCTAATGATTTGCCTGCAATAGAGGATAGGTACTTCTTAATCCTCGCCTGCAGGCTGTGTGCCTCGAGTCTACCTGGGAAGCTCATTCAGTCAGTGATAGGTTGTATTGGGATTGCAGTCACCACAGGCATGAATATAATGATGTTCATCCCGGAATCAATCGGGAGGCGACACAGCATTCATAGATCTTAGACTGAATGCTGAGGGAAAAAATGACGCGGCACTGCTGTTGAAATTGCACCGCGCCAGGCAATATACAAATCTCTGATCCTAGTTAGCTATTGGACTAATCATGGACAGAAATTCTCGTGCTCATAGGTAGAAGACTGGCTTGCTCAGCTTTGTTCAGGTCACATGATATCCCTAAATAATTCAATACAAGATTTCCGCACTTGATTCACGGGGGTCGGAGGAGTTGAACAGCGCATAGCAGTGACTGTCTTGTTGGAAATTTATATACATGCTTCATCCCAATACCACGGACCGGTTGGTGCAAGGATTCTCATTCAAACGGTCCACTGAGGTCCGAAAATGTTGTTGGAGCTCCAGGTTATCCCAGAAGAACTGTATGGAAAGAGCTAGGGTGGGCGCGGCACTCTGCCGCGGCACTTTACCCGGTGGCTGTGTTGCCGCGGCACTGCCGCGCACTGACGCGGACGTGCCGCGGCGTGCATGCAAGTCCCAAATTACAACAACCAAGTCCAACATGTCTTAAAATCAATTAAAACATGTCGTATTCCTGTCTCGTTCAATTTTGAGGTTCAACTTGGGTTTGCCGCGAGAGAATCGAGACTTTGCACCCCCAGTTGACCTAGAAGGACACTTAGAATACTTCATCCAAGCTTTATAGCAGCCCAGCACATCTCTAGGACTTGATTCTGCAGTACAATTCATGATTAAGGTATTTCCCATGTGGCTTAGTCGGGCTTAGTCAGGATTAGGCATTGCCGCGGCAGTGCCGCGGCAATTTCTCCTGGCCCCAACGCCATCGGCCCGAGATCACGATCGAGCGCCCGGCACTGCTCTATCGCCGCTTCGGCTGACTTTGCTCTCGCCACATCTTCCCTTTACTTAGCTGAGTGCTCTCTGCGTCTCCGTCTTGTCGCGCTGTTCTCGGTGGACTATTGGTATCTCAATTGGGCCTCTGAACATACACATTCTCAACGCCCCGAAATTACGGATGCGGGATTGAGTGTCACTGCGTAACTCTGGATAAATCCATCTCGTCTAAAGCCTTCAATGAACTGCACTGGAAAGAGTTGTATGGTCGGGTCACATCGAATTAGTGATTCTCTCATATCCGAATGCACGCGAATGGCTTGAATGCAACGACGGAACGGTCTACAACTCTGTGGATTCGATGTTATCAGTGCAGATGCTCCGGAGGCTCTTGCGTGGTCGCCAAATTTTGCAGAGAGATAGCGGAGGTGAAGCTGATGGGAAAGGAGGTATGGAACCGTTGAGGAAATTGAAGAAAGCTGTACTGAAGCCCACATCCAGATCGGCAAGTTCGCTTATCGCTCTACATGGACCCTGATGACCCGAGTCACGCAAACCCAGCACCCATGGCACTTTTCAACGCCGCGCTACCTCTTGTTGCAAAAATTCTGGCGGCATTCGACGACGACCATCCGGTCATCAAAGACTTCAACCAAATACTCGCCAACGAGAAGGCGGTTAAACGACGCCGAGGAGCGGGTGATTGGATGGCCACATATGGTTTGGTTCTAACGCCCGAGCTGGAAGCTGTTCTTTCCGATCCCCTGGGGAATTTGCTGATCCACAGGGATCTCTCTCATCTCAGAGAGCCTGTGCGAAACGACAGAGTTATGAGGGTGGGTTCGGCTCTTCTTCAACTCGCTGTTCAAAACGAGCTGAGTGAGCTGTTGAACCTCAACGGTGACTTGCTCGCGGACCTTCGGGATCATTCTGTCGTTGCGTGGCCCACTGGCGGCATTCAGGGTTTACATGCCATGTTTGCAGCAATCCCGCTGGCGTCGACGAAGTCGAGTGTGTTGGTCACATATATGTTGAAGTTCAAGCGCGGCGCCCACGCCATCTCCGACCCAAATTTCCGCCCGCTTACCTTTCACCGTGGAGATCCTTCATTCTTCCCATCTTGCGAAGCTATTCCGGTCGTGGTGAAGCGCCGCGGAGACGACGGAATCGATGACGAGAGGCCTGGGAAGCGGGTCAAGCTGGCCAAGACTAACCCCGAGCAGACAGTGAAAAAGTCAAGGCGGAGCCCGGGAGGTCGCCGTGGAGACTGAAACTTCGTCCATGAAATAAATCAGCGTAGCTAGATATTTGTAGCATGCGCCAGTGAACTTGAACGGGTGAAGACTTGATGACCCCGGGGACCCCGCCTACTGAGGTATATTTACCTGTATATGTCCAGATGACTGCCGATTCTTTGTACGCGCTGGAGAAGCGAGGGAATAGTGGTAAAAGTACCCAATTAGATTCTTAACTAAAGTAGAAGGCAATGGGTGGGGTATCTCCGATCAAACAAAGGGCCTGCTGAGCCTACTGTGCGGAAATCTCGACACATATCAGGTCAGCGCTCAACATCGTCATTCATGCGAGGCCGCGGGGAGGATTCATGTTGAATGCAAGGCCGGTCAGGAATCCCAAGCGTCGGAGACACTGTCTTCCGCCCGCCGGTCAAGTCGCGCCGGCATCCAGTACGCACGCCAGCTGCTTGCAAACTCCCGAGGAATTGCGGGACCGTTAGTTAGGAATGTGCCCAGGATAATTGATGACGACGAACTCAGTACGCGGACGGCAGACGGTGTTTCGAAGTTTGCCGGGCGATAGTAATCTCCCGTAGTCAGACTCCACAATATTTTATGATAGTCGATAAAATCTTGATAGGGCGATAGCCCGAAACAAGCCATTCTGTGGGAGCGCAAGCTATTCGGCCAAGTCAAAAATGTTACTCTCCACCAACTCCACTGCGAAGGTGGCGTTCCACCCATATGCAGACATTTATTTCTCCAACCCCCACCAGCGGATTTAGCTCCTCCGATCTCGCCCGGAGCCTTGCGCCCGACACATTCCAGCCCAATGTAGCATACCACCAGCAGTGGCGCGGCAACCCACGCGAAGGCCATGTCGGTGGAATCCAGCGGCAAGTCAGTGGCTATGCGCGTCCCGGGATGGAGATGGTCGCTGGCCGCGCCGACGAAGAGCGCGACGATCGTGCCCACAAGAATGTGACCGTATGCGGGATGCGGGGCCGCCCTCGAGTCCGGCGGCTCGAGATCTGAGGCCAACGGCTCGTCCTTGCGCATATCCCATTCCCCCTGTGAGATGCGTAGGCGGCGGGCCGCGAGCATGATGCATACGCAGCGGAAGAGGAGGGTTAGGGTACGGTTGAGCATGCCGCCGAATACCAGGCTGAAGGCGACATAGTGGTAGAAGGCGATTAGGTGGGTCAAGCTCAGGAAGAGGTTGGCGATGAAAGCGCTGCCGGCCACGATGGGATCGCGGGCGTGGCTGCGGAGAAGCTCGAGCAAAGTGAGGCCGAAGAGGAATGGCAGCAAAATGCAGGTGAGTCGCGCACGTACTACGAGCACGAAGGAGCGGGCATATTTCTGAAATTTCGTGCGGGCGGGGCGGGGGGGGTGGGTACAGTTGGGCCCCCGGGGGCGCTGTTGGGGAGGGAATCTTTCGAGTCCGTGGTGGTGAGAGGAGAGCGTCGGCGCTGTCCCATGTGGATAGGAGTTATCCGAAACACAGCCCGATCGCGGGGTCGGATATACTATCTGTTCTTCCGGCGGGTTACTGCTCGACATGAATGTGTCGTGATCGGAGAGGAGTCGCGAGTGGAGCAGAGTTAGCTAGATATTACAGGGTTTGAATTTAACTGAAATACTTGCATCAATCAATGGGTAGTTTTGATGAGGAACGTCGTTTCATTTCAGAACACACATATTAAATGTCTGCAAGCAAGGAAAGCGAGGGATATGCGCACTTCCTCCTCAAACCTGGACTGTTGACTTGAGATGCCGACGGCGAAGCAGAGGCGCACACCGCTATTCAGGAATGTAGGGACGGGCGCCGCTATACTATAAATATATTAAGCATAGCATAAATAGATGACTTTCCATGAGGAAGCGCGTCCGTAAGTCCAGCAATCCCACCCGACACTAAACAATGACCTAGACAGCGATGAGCCTCGAACGCGGGGAAGTGAAAGTCGGCATACCACGACGATAACCACCGCGCAGACTCCCAGGATAAGCATCAGGCACACCCTCCGCGTGCGCCGCCGGCCCCGCGCGGCGGTCTCCAGCGCAGCGGCCCCGCGCTCGAGCTCGTGCGCGGTGCGCTCGGCATTGGTTTCTATCACGGCTGGGTGCGCGTCAGCACGGTCGTTTTCTGATCTCTAAATTGCAGGGGGGGAGGAAAAGAAAGACGTACTGATTTCTGTACCTTGTGCATCGACGAGCACCGCGAGCTCGTGGAATATCTGTGCCACCTGCGCCGCACCCTGCTCGACCTCGCGGAGTGCGGTCTGCCGCTCGAGGAGTGAGGCATCGCGGTATTCGTCTTCCGTGGCATAGACTAAGGTTTGTGTCTGGGTCTGCGGCTCCGAGACATCCACGAGCTGGTCGACTCTGAATGCATTTTCTGACGTTAAAATAAAAGGAAGAGAATCAGGACGTGGAAGCGTACGCAGGTTCGATGTGGGGATGTGTTGGGGCCCCGATGTTTGTGCGCTGGCGCTCCATGCTGAACCGCTGCACAGCTTGGAAATTGTGCAGCGACACCTCGAGGTCCGTGATTATCTTCCTGCGTGCGGGGCCCTACAGATTCTATACATATCGACCATCTTCGTGGAGGTCATAAAATTACAAGCGGAAGCTGTGCGGAAAGCTCCTTGACGTCCTTGGACGCCTTCTGCGCCAGCGCGCGCGTTACCTCCGTGAAATCATGTCTGCCAGTGCGACCCCGGGTCAGGCGCTAGCTCGATATCGAGTATGAAGGAAACCCCCTACAAGTGTAGGCGGATCGTCGACGAATCGCGCGGTGTGCCTATCTGCTCGGCCAGCACCCGGATCCCCTGGACATTCGCGTCTATCTTGAAGATTTCCAGCGAGAGATGACCGTAGTTGTTCACCCGCGCCGACGGGAGGAGAGACGGCAGAGGAGCCAAGGGAGTTGAGGGTTGGAAGATCCTGGAAGCTCATCGCCGGGGTCAGACCAGCAGGAGAAAGTGACTGGCAGCGCCCAGAGACATGGCGGAGTCACAGAGTTACGATCAGTCACGGGCAGGTGATGACGTGCCACGTGACTCTGCCCCTTGCTTTGCTCTTCCATGTTACTTCCCTGTCGAGGTCTAACCAAGCGCTAAGGGCACAAACTACGGGTTGATTGATCTCACTTGGGATCCATATAACAGGAAACTCTGCCGCTGTAACTGCCTTGACTTCGGGGATGTCGTTTCAGCTTTCTGACAGTTGGGTTGGACGCATCGCTTTTTTGAACCCCCCACTCCGGCGTTGAACGTTGAATCCCAAACTTTTGAGTGCTCCCATTAAGCTACCCCTTCGCGTCCACAACACCCCGCCGACTTGGGTGATCCGCAGATGATCATCGTGACCCATCCAGCTTCCTCGAAGAAGCTCACCGCAGACATGTGCTCTCCTTGGCGGTGCTGGCATCCTCCCGGTGGTCTGTGATCCTCGGGAACTCGGACGGTGGCGAGCATGTGGAGTTGGCCTGTACTATCTCAGAAAATTAACTTGGCTTAACCATTGGGGCTTAACGTCGGCTCCTAATTCTGTGTAACAAATTCGAATCGAGGGGATTTATTATATGTACTCGCGTCACGCGTGGTCTATCACATGAACAAAAAGTTTACGGAAGAGCAATATATAGGTACGTGTATGCAGGGGTTCAAATGTGGAATGAACATGGTCGAAGTGAAGTATGCATTGCTGTTGAATCCCGGATTACTTCTTGGGAGCCAGGGCCTTCCGAGTCGCTTCGGGAACGGGGGTAGTCGCAACGTATCCAGTTCCATTGCCTGCGGTGGGGATCCCCTCCAGCGCCGCAATGTCTCCATTCCCTGGAGCAATGTGCGGCGCAAACGTGTTGTACGCCTCGTGCGACATCAGGTGCTCGCCAATGTGTCCTTTCCCGAGACCAATGTACGGCGCAAACGTCTCGTACGCCCGCCTCTGCTCACGCGACATCAGCGTAAGGTTCCCCAGCCCCGAGTACGCCGCAGTATTGACGAGGGTCGCCCGCCTTGTGAGGCCCTCCATCTCGTAGTGCACGTACTCCTCCGATCGCACGCTGACCATCGCCACGGCCTTCTGGACCGCCTTTGTCATCTCCTCCCGCATCTCGCTGATGACCTCGTCCACCGCGCGCTGCGCGACGCCGCGGATCGTAGCCTGGAACGCGGGGCTGGCGAGGAGCCCGCGCATGTCGGGCTGCGTGATGACGGAGACGTTCATCCAGCCCGCGGAGGACATCAGCTCGATGAACGCGGGGTCGGGGAGGATCGCCTCGAAGCACCGGCGGGAGATGCTGTACGTGATGTGCTCGCTCAAGTTCAGCGTGGCTCTGACGGGCTCGCTGCCGTCGCGGGCGCACTGGGCGACGAGGAGCGTTCCTTCGAGGTGGATGCTTTTGGAGGATAGGCTGAATTTTCCATTGCCCCACACAAGTTCGCCACAGAGGTTCCCGATGTGGTCATCGAGATTCAACGTGGTAGCATTGAATTCGGCCCCAGACTTGGGCTTGATTGTCAGTATCGACAGCTTCAACTCGAGTTTGCAGTCGGCCAGCGTGAGCCTGGTGCGGCCGCGATACTCGCTGTGCGATAGAATTAATGAGAAAATAAGTTTGAAGCGAAATGGAGAACTTACTAGGAACTTTCGTAACTTTCCTTGTGAGACATGGTGTTGTAGGAGCTCTCCTGGTGCTGCATGCTCTGGCTGCTATGCGTCATGGAATGCGAGTGGCTCAACGCCGACTGTTGTTCGCTGCTATGTTATTCTCAGTATACGGCTAAAAAAAAACGAGAGTGAAGATCATACCTGAATTGTGCTCCGCTAGAAATACAAAGAAAGTCGTTAGCACACGGGATTTTCGCGACAAGAATGATTTATATCGCACCCTTTTACTCCGCTGGAATATCGTCGTTAGCACACGAAACGATAAGGAAAGTGAAGTTGATCGTACTTGGATTCGGAGAAGAGGCTGCCCCCATTCGTCAATACCGGTTGAGCAATCGCGGGCTTGGACGGCGCAGTGACAGACATTGTGCGAAAAGAAGGGGAGTTGGACGAGTTGGACAAGGAGTTGGCTGAGGGTGTTGAGTTGAGTCAAGTGAGACGAAGTGAGGAGATAGGACTCAAGTCTTCAGGTTATATAGAGCCTCCGGCAGGAGTAACATGCAAGAAAGCATTTATCTAATTGGTACCTGTTTGGACGCCACCCGACTGATAATTTCCGGTGGCTTGATTTGTTGCCTGTTCCTGCCTCATATTCGACATACCCTGAGCCAGACATCGCGAATTTTGAAATTCAGGAAAGTTACCTAATTGGTCCCTGTTTTCAGTAGTGATGCCTGGGCCTGACCTCAGGCCCTCCCCGATCTCAGGCTGGGGTTTGGGCTTGAGATTTTCCAGGCCCGAGCCAAGCCCTCAAGCTTAATGAATTCCTTGTTTTCCTCGCAGGATCTGTGACGTTTTTCAACTGTTTTGGACCATGTACAAAGAAGTTTCAACCCAAAGTTTAATCCGAGCCTCCACCATTCAAAATGAGTCAGAGATTCGCATAACTAGTGTGAATTAACTCTGAGCAGCTTTGTTATAGGTACTGTGCTGTGCTCACATATATTTGGGGCAGGTTCAGGCCAAGCCGGGCCCTGGGCATCATTAATGAGAACCACGTCAATAGAAAAGGAATCACACTCGCCGTAAGAGAGACACCAGTCGCTCACAGGGTTTTAGCTCCAAGATGGCCGGTGCAGTGGACTCGTGCCACGCCAGTTCCGCTAATGGCTCGCATGAAGAACTTCGTGCCCCAGTATCTGGCGACGAAAGCATTTGCGCAACATAAGTGAAAGGTGTGACTCGACCACCGCGCGCGCGTCAACTTCGGAAGACTCAACCCGAATTGCGGCTTTAGTCGACCACGAGACAAAGTTCCACCTACACAACTTTCGTCAACGAGTTCAATCTAAAGCAATGAGACCTCTACGGCAAATATCCCGAATATATATCCAGGTTAGCGTCGACAGTGGGCTGCCGCGGTTCTTTCTGATGATGTCTAATGCCTGGCGGTGATACAGTAATTAAACCTCGCGAGCGGCTTTGCTACTGCATGAAGATTGATCGTTGGGCCGGGTGGATTGCTGTCTGATCACCAACAGAGCAGGCTCAGACGGCTCTGCTGGCGAGCCAAAGGCTGCATGGAGGAACAAGTAAGAGAGACAATACTGTACAAAGGCTGTAAACCCCAGTTACGTCTTGGCACCGAAGCTTGACATCCGACCTAAGTTTAGAGTGTGCTCGTGGGTTCCGTTTGCGCCAAATTCCCGTCTGCTCGATTTCGCTAATGGGCTGGGCCCAGAACTCACAGTCCATCTCCAGTGAGCTCGAGGAGCAAACTACGCAGGAGCCGCGTCAAGCACAGCGAGAAACAGTGGATCCCGAGAAGACGTCTGAAGTGCGCGAGGTCGGGAGAGATCCGGGACAGCGCCAGTGTCCAGTTCACCGAGGAGCGGACGCCCTGCGGCGTATACATCCCACAGCGAGAAGAATGAACGGGCATCATGCGGAATCCAGGACCGCACGGGTATGCACCCGACGCGAGGCAACGCAACGCATCGAAGGGCGGAGAGCTCCCCTGCAACGTTAGGGCGTTTGAGGACCCACTAACTAGGAATTACAGTAATTGTCAGGGGCAGGGATGAAATGTTAAGGTACATGAATTCCAAGCCTGAAAAACTGCTGGCCGACTGAATTTCTCGATGGGGACATGGTGGGCGGCGGGGCAGACACGGTGATGCTCGACGCACTCCGGTTCAGCTCACGTCGAGCGCGCAGGCGTTCTGCACATCCCGTGTGCTTCTCGAGAGGCTGGATCGCGCGCTGCCTGCCCGCAGCCGCGGCTTCGCGCCTAGTACGGTCGGGAAGGGCGAGAGGGGATGGGGCGGCGTGGCCGACGATGAAGAGACAAGGGTTGGCGCGCGACAGGCGCAGCGGTCAAGCACGAGGGCGCGAATGCGGGGACGATGGTGGAGACGAGGGGTAGGTGAGCGAAGCGGCGCCGGGATGGTGAGCGGTCGGCGCGCGTGCGGGTGGTGCTGCGCAATGGACTTGTGTCGCGAATGTGGCAGGGTGAAGGCTGGGCGCAACGCAGCGGTCGGGGGCGGTGAGACGTCGCAGCGGGGGATGCGCAGAGCGCGTAGCGCGACGGCGCTTCGAGCGGGGGGTGGGGCGGCGCTGAGGGAGATCGTAGTGCGCAGGGAGGCGGCGTCGACGATGCAGAACGGTCGCCGCAGCTACTGAAAACGCCGGTGGTTGTGTGCTTCGTATTGGGGATGTGCCCAGGCGTGCGCGTCGTGCATTGATGCGCGGATGCCGCAGCTAATGGTCGGGGCGCGCGGGGCAGCGAAGAGCGCCGCGCCGCTGGCGGGTCAGGGAGCGGATGATGTCGGGGCCGGGAAGGAGAAGCTTGCGACGCCGATGCGAAAGGGAAAGACCTCAAACAGAAAGATTGTGGATCTTTGTTTGGCTACGCCAGGTGATGAACACGTCACGAAATACTGGGTATGTATAAAAATGCGTTTGGACCCCCGAAGTGGTGACTATTTCCTTCTCATATCTGGGATTCCCCGCCTTTAATTCCTGATAGGGGTGCCGCCCGTTGCCGTCGCCACGGCTCAACTTCACTCGAACGGGTGCCGTGCCCGTTCCGTCGGAGATCTGGCGCTTCGAAAACGGCCGTTGAAAAAAGGCCGTCAACGGCAGTCAGCGGGCACACGGGGCCCTTGCAAACTTGCGCGTTTTTTGGCTTAAAAAGCGGTGTCTGAGCTGTGGAAAAGCTCCGGGATCCGATTTCGTCATATCTTCGGTCTTCCCAAGTGCGCTGAGGCCTATCGTATGAGGCGGGACGTCGGCCGCGTTCAGCCGAGCCATTCTTCCCTTTTGGCAAATTTCCAATAACGCACCGCCAGAGAGGTCAACTCGTAGGATTCACGAGCACCTACCAAAATAGATCAAGTGTAACTTAGTAAGCGTCTAGACCAATATTCTAGATTTAACTAACCGTCACGGCCGTCGCGGCCAAGTCGCGGCCGTGCCGTTGACCGTTCCGTCCCGTCGGAGCTCAGGAAGACCGTTCGACGGGCCGTAAAAACACGGCCGTGCCCATCACGGGCACGCGTGGCCGCCCTAATTCCTGACGCCAGATTCCTCTTGGCGCGATCCTGTTGTTCCCAGTCATCGTCCATACTGCTTGTCCCTTCATTTTCATCACTGTTGTGCGGCCCTCGTACTTCATGCATCTCTGTTCATTTATTTCTCTCTTCGCTTCCGCGCACTCGGCTGAATGCCGGAAGGGACTCGGTAGAATTTAGAAGATTGCTAACACAGGGACACAGGCCAGGGCACGTCCACGTCAGCTGCCATCAGGACAGGTGAAATCAATAGTTCTTTGTGCCTGCCAACTGCCCATATGGCAGTTAACGTGGCCTTTGTCCCTGCGTAACCTTCCCTTCATCGGAAACCAGTCAGTATCCACTTCGCGGGCCTACCCCAGGTTTGGTTGCCGACCCAAGTACGTTCGTTTCGAATCCGCTTTCCCATGGGTATGGCTCAGTGCTGGATCTGTCAAACAGACTAACTTTTTGTGTATCAGGAACCCGCGCTCAATCAAGGTCCACTCCGCTGTCACCCGTATATCATATCCGCGGGTATACCCCAGCCCCTATCCAATGCAGGGTAAATTGCCAACGCATCGTGTGCTTCCGAAGAGCTGAAACTCCATCGTTCGAGGTATTTCTATCCATTGGATGAAGAGTTTTGCCGACAGACAGAAGCGAATAGCATGAATCAGATGAACCTGGAGTTTCCGTTCGGTATAAAACTCGGTCGCCCTGATTCCTGATTCTTTCGTTTCGACTACTCGGACTTTGGATCGCGAACCAAGGCACCATGCTTTCGCTATTTCTCGCATCGAGAATCGCCACAGTTATCAGCTATGCAGCATTAGTCTACTCCCTTGGAACGACATGCACCACTCCCATCGGAAGGGGCACGTATGTACAGGCGCTCTATCTCTTTGCTGTATTTGACATCCAACTAGTGCTGCTCCTGCCGCTCCATTTTGGATGCAAAATATCAAGCACCAGGGCATTGCCGCGTTCAACCCAAACTCCACTACTTATCAGGTTTTCCGTAACGTCAAGGATTTCGGTGCAAAGGTAGTCCATCCATCTGTCGACGCTTTGAGCTTCCCACATAATTTACAGGGTGACGGAATTACGGATGACACAGCCGGTTCGTAGATTCTATCTTTTCACTTCTGGCCTCCGCTGATGGATGATCGATAGCTATCAAGTGCGTCGGTTTCACTCTATGTTGAACCATGATGGTAGGCTGAATACATCGACAGTGCCGCCATTTCATCGGGTAACAGATGCGGGGGAGGATCATGCCCCTCGTCTACGTGTGTACCGTCCTTCAAGTCACGTTGCTTTCTCATTCTGTCGCAGAACAACACCGGCCGTTGTATTCTTCCCTCGCGGGTGAGCTACTATCATGCCATGTAGACTCGACAATGCCTCATTCAAATCTATCATCAAAGAAAATACGTGATTTCTACGCCAATTATCGCCTACTACTATACACAGTACGTGTTTTTCCCTCTCAATTCATACGTTGAAATGAGATAATAGACTGATCGGGGACGCGACCTATCCACCCACGTTATTGGCTGCACCCAACTTTGGGGGTATCGGTGTGATAGGTGGGTTAAAGGTTCGACCGATTGTATTGCGAGGCTGATCCCGACTCTCATTCAGACGCTGACCCATACATCGCTACTGGCCAGTATTACGACAATACGAACAATTTGTGAGACACCAACGGTACTGCCATACGAGTGATTCTCATTGCGGCGACAGTTTCCGTTCTGTGAGGAATTTTGTAATAGACCTCACCCAGTCAGTGGATGTGTTCGAATTTGGACAAATGTATTCTGATGCCGTTCAAAGGATTCCGGCCACATCGTCGGATGGAACTGGAATTCATTGGCAAGTGGCTCAGGCGACATCGTTGATGAACATCGTGATCAACATGTCCACCGCACCCAACACTGCTCATCAAGGTAAATAGTTCACAGTTTGCTGCTGCCATCCTGATCGCGTTGCAGGGCTTGTAATGGAGAACGGCAGGTAAAGTGACACATACTCTATCGGAATATCACTAAAGATTGCAGTGGTGGATTCATGGGGGATTTGGTGTTCAACGGAGGTACTTTGACGTTCTATCCTTGACTACACAAGTTAATGCGCGTTGAATCGTAGGGAAAATTGGGATGTCGGTCGGAAACCAACAGTAAGTAGAAAGAATCCCCCCATATCAAACCAACTGACAGATTGTAGATTTACCGTCCGCAACGTAACCGTGAACAACGCGCAAACTGGTATTTTAGCAGCTTGGAACTGGGCAAGTTAAGGTCTTCGCTCCCTTGAGCACATCCAACTTACCCGTCATACGAGGGCTGGACGTTTCAAGCAGTTACGTTCAACAACTGCCAGGTGCGTATCTTCAGTTGAAGATTTCCGTTATTGCCTTCATTGGCTGCTTTTAGATCGGTTTCGACTTGTCTACCGGTGGAGGTGGACCACAGGTGACACATCGATCCTATTTTTTTTCGCATGTTCACACACTAAAGTCAAAACCAGCCTGTTGCTGCGGAGGCAATTATCGATGCGACAGTGTCGAATACCCCTATCTTCCTCCGGACCTCCGCCAACAGCGGTCAACTCGATGGCTCACTTGTTCTGAACAATATAAAGCTCACCAACGTTCCCACCGCCATTGGACTGTTTGGGGGCGCCGTTCTGCTTGCTGGTGGAACGACGACAATTACCTCATGGGGCCAAGGAAACATCTACACCGGATCGAATGGGACAGGCACATTCACGCAGGGCTATATCGCAGCTCCCCATAAACCTGCCGCTTTACTTGACAGTTCCGGAAATATCTTCGGCAGGACTCACCCGCAGTATGCCCACTACGCTGTCAACCAGTTCGTCAGTGTCCGAGACCAAGGTGCCAAGGGAGATGGAGTCACAGACGACACCGCCGCTCTCAAAGAAATTTTCGCCGCCGTATGTTCTAGTCTAAATCGCTTCTTCTTTTACTCAATATCACATTACACAATTCTGAATTTCTTCCACAGTTCGCCGGGTGTAAAATTATTTTCTTCGATGCAGGCACATACGTCGTCACATCTACTCTCACCATTCCCGCGGGGACCCAAATGGTTGGAGAGGCTTGGTCGGTAATTGCAGGGAAGGGGTCAGCATTCCAGGATATGGATAACCCACAGCCCGTCGTTCGAGTCGGCGCGCCAGGTTCCTCTGGTCTGGTAGAGATCACAGACATCATTTTTTCAACCATTGGTCCCGCTGGAGGGGCAATCGTCGTTGAGTGGAATGTAAAGCAGACTACACAAGGTGGAGCAGGGATGTGGGATTCGCATATTCGTCTCGGCGGAGGTATATTTCAGTTTCAAATCAAGGTTTCATGTTCTGACCGGAATTCGAAGCTGCCGGAACGAATCTCCAAGCCTCGGACTGCCCATCGAACGGAAATGGTGGTACGACCGCCTGTCTAGCTGCCTTCGCAGCCCTCCATTTGACCTCGGAATCGACCGCCTATTTGGAGGTTTTTCGTTTTTTCCCATAATTTACTAGTTCTCAGAGCGGATTCACAGGGTACTTGGGTGTGGCTCGCAGATCATGACTTGGATCAGCCTGGGGGTGGGCAAGATCAGGTGTCGATCTACTCTGGGCGTGGCATCTTATCTGAATCGGCTGGTCCAGGTCAGTGATCTTTCGCACTGGTGTGGAGAATGGATCTAAGCTTCTTCTGCCAGTCTGGTTGATAGGCACTGGTAAGGCGACTTTTGGCTGTCTTCGCGACTTGATCATTAAATCAACTATTTTGCAGCATCTGAGCACCATGTTCTGTACCAATATAATTTCGCCAACGCAAAATCTCACTACATGGGGCTGATACAGACCGAAACAGTGAGCTTCTTAGCATAACAACTAGGGAAAAAGATTTTAAACTCCGTAGCCTTACTTCCAACCCAATCCAGTAGCTCCTGCACCTTTTGCGGTCAACATGGCGTTCAAAGATCCTGCCTTCTGGTCAGATATTTCGCAAGCCTGGGGTCTCTGGGTGACATCATCGGAAGACATCCTCGTTTTTGGTGCTTCTCTTTACAGCTTCTACTCCGTGAGTACTCGAGTAATTTGCAAGGGACACGGCGGACTCACGAATTCTCCTCCTAGAATTATGACCAAGGATGTCTGACGACCCAGAGCTGCCAATCGCAGATGGTCAATGTCGATAACGATTCTTCGGTCCACATCTACAGTCTTTCTACCATTGGAACCACCTGGCAACTCGGCATAAATCAGGTGCCCATAATAAATCAGGACCAAAATCAGAATGGCTTTCCCGCGACGCTGACATCCTGGAGCTCTTCGTGAACTGTACAGGCATTCGTTCGGGGTATTTCACAAAAGCGATGGTTAATTTTATGAGCAGAACAATCAGTACATTCTTCATGAACCATGTAGCGACGGATCAGGAGCAATGGACAGTAAAAAAGGTCTATAAAGCGTTGTTCGAATACTGCTTCCCGATCGATTTTAAATTACGGTTGCGAGGAATGTTAATGAATGTACACCAGACTGCGAATACTGTCTAAGATTTCCTCCGTGGCATGCGATCTTTGGCAACGCGCTTTCCGGATGTCATAGAGAGGCATTTGGACTCGATTTTCTATGGAGTCCACTAGTACATTCGGGCCAAATGGCTGGACAGGGAGATGAGCCCGGGGAATCTAGCCTAGACAAATTGATCAAATGGGCAGTTCGCTTTGAAAATTCGAGGGAGGCTTTGATTCGCGAAGAATTGGAATGGGAGCCGAATTCTGATTAGCCAGTGGACAAAGTAGTGTCGCAATCGGAGGCTGGGGATCTAACGAGCACGGAGCAAGAATCCAAGCCTCGTTGATCCGAGGAGGACAAAGACCGTTTCAGGGAAGAAGATAGATGTTTCAACAGTACGGAGATCGGACATATAATTGCCTGCAGAGGAATGAAACAGAAGCACCCCAGGTGTCGATTTGTGCAGCAAGATATGAATATATGTCAGAGCGCAGCTCGGATGATGGATATTGGTCCGACATGGACGAAGAGGATGATCCATCGGACGGGGAATATTCGAGGGAGGAGAGCTCAGATGAGGAAGCGGTGGGATGGGATAAGTATACAGTGATCCACCGGTCACTGAAACACCACTGGTCACTGAAACACTTTTTTTCAAGCTCTCTGCTGGTCATACTGGGCTCAAACCTAGTTCATATTGCAGCACCATACATAAAAACACTTCCCCTCAAGTCTGATAACTCATAACTAGTGAGAGGAAAGAGGAATAGCCCCAGATCATTTCCTGATTTGGCGGGGCAGGCAATCCACCACTCACTGAAACAAGTGGATTTCAGCTGTTGAGCACTCAATTCCTCTTCAATAAATCTAAAAAAAATCAAGGACCAAGGTATAGCACATATAATACATTTGGGTCCTTCAGAATTCCAGAAGATATAGTAACACTGCAGATATCAGCTCGATGCCTTAATTTGTTTCAGTGACCGGTGGATCACTGTAGTGAAGATTACAGCACGCAAGCACCATGGCCTATGAGCATTGGCGTATTTCGAGATGACGGGTACGCAATCCTCGAAGGCGAATGTACAGTACTAAGGGTCCGCCACGTCCAATTCGGGGGCACGGCCACCTTGACGCCCTGACGCCCCCAAAGGGAGATTGACGCCCTCTGCCGCCAAGTGGGGGCGTCAGTTTTTGTAACGTCACGCACCAGTCGACGCCCTCAAACTGACGCCAACTTGCTTGAACTTTTATTTTGAGTTGAAAGCATATGTGAATATGATAGTGAGTATAGTGCATCGTTCCGGGTAGGAAACCTTCCAATTTCTTGTTCCACCCGAGATATTTCAAAGATAGGTAGTGACAGAGAAGCGCCGGAAGCGCCATACTTTCTGTACCAGATCTCATCCAACCCGAATCTTTCATTCAATACCTGCGCAGATATGAAATGGACAAAACATGACTCCTCGCTTGGGTGCAACTCAAGAAAGTCTGCCGTTGGCTGAATGATAATGTTCCCTATCACTCGAGTGTGGTAAAGGGACCTGTGGGCCGACAGCAGAGTCTGACGCAAACTATCGGTTGAAACCTGTCGCAGCGGGGTGAAGTGTGCTCCCAAGACCCAGAGGCACCTGGTGTAAATAGGTGTATGCATTAGACAATCTTTGTTGCGCACCTGGGTGCGCAGTGAGAACGCGGAGAGGGAGTCAAGGGGAAGGGTTACCGGGCGCGGGGAGGATGCGGCCGCGCGTCGTCGAGAGCGGTCGAGATTATGCACGCGTCGCGGGACCTAGCCGGCATAGGGCGATGCAGGTTTGGCGTGGGCGATGTAGTGCGGATTAGCGCGTAGATTAGCGTGGGCGCGGCCTATCGGGGATTGGCCGCGCGCGGGCGTGGATAGGGGCGTGCGGCTAGCGAAGTTTAGCGCGTCGATTGGCGCGCGCGGGCGGGCGGGCGTGGATGCGTGCGTGGATGCGTGCGTGGATGCGTGCGTGGATTACCGTGTGCGCGGGCTGAACTACCGGCTCCTGGGGAATCTGGCGCTCGGGTAAAACATCAGAAGCTGTTCCATCCAGGAAAAGTGCCTCTAAAAATGCATTCAATTCCGCAGCCATTTTCCCGCAGAATGGAAAATCAAGAGGAAAAGTCTCCCTTTTCCCGGAGTTGTTTGTCCATGGAAAGTTGCGAGTTTTGCCCACGGGAAAGTTGCAGCTAAAAGAATGCCTTTTCCGAAGCCTTTTTCGTCGCCAAAAAGGGGAAGTTTTCACACCTGAAAAAGTTTCGAACAAAGGAGCTTCCTCATGGGGGTCTGAATGTACATTTATTCGGCGCTAATTTCGGCCTCTCCGCAACAAAAATAGGTATTTTGACGGCATCCCGCTAAAACGAGACATTAATCATTCGGTTTCTTTACGGGAGAATTAATGATTCCCGCAATATAAACCCGAACCCCCGCAAAACAAGCCGAACCCGCCCTTGACCCGCCCGCAAAACTTGCGTAACCTCCGCAGGGAAAGAATGTTTGAGCCTTCAAGGGGAAATAAATTGGGGTGAGTTTGAGCATCGGTTCATACAACTGTGAGAACTCTTGCCGGAATCGTTTCTCACAGTAGACGATTGGTTGGACATGTGGTGCAGATGTGTCAGATATTCCTGATATTCTTTCCCCACGACGGTGTCACCCGCCCTATTACGCTATCCGCCTTCTAGTCACATAAAGGTAGTCATCGCTTCTCGAGCGGTCTCTGTCCTCTTTCCCTCAACCCACCATGTCTGCCGGAGAGAAATCGGACACCAAGCCCTCGCTCGAGAAAGTCTCTGATTCTCAACTTGAGGATGTCAAACTCAAGACTAGTTCGGAAGAAGATATTGACTTCGGGGGAGAGTCCACGCTTCCTCCCCCTCCCATCCTTTCGGCCGAGGAGGAGCGCAAGCTATGGCGCAAGATAGACCTCAGACTGATGCCCATCCTGACTTTGATGTACCTGATGTCTTTTTTGGACCGAGGTGCGCAGTTTCGACTATGTGAACTCAATGAGCTTACATTCTGCACAGGAAATATTGGTGCGTTTCCTTAGGAGAGATACCATTTTCGACACTAATCATATGGTTTTATCCAGGAAATGCACGGCTCGACGGACTCCAGGACCAGCTAAATCTCACCGGAAACAAATATAACATTGCCTTGGTGAGGATGCTCAGCTGTCTCATGCTCCTGCCACTGATATCAGGACAGACCATGTACTTCATTGTACGTTGAATCAGTCTTTGCTGAGCAACTTCTCATGTCGAAACAGCCGTACTGTATATTTGAATGCCCGGCGAAGTTCTCGGTCATCTCTCTCAATTTGCATACCTCGATTGACATACCCTGCTTTAGTTTGGTTCTCAAGCGATTCCGCCCTTCCAAGTATTCGAGTTATTCTTATTCACAACTCACGCGTTAATCTCCGACTCGCAGGTGGCTTCCAGGGATTACGGTATTTCGCTCTTCCATTTTTTTCCTCCCCTACGGAATCCGCCCACTGATTGGCGTACAAGCTGGTTTGGGGCATCGTAATGTGCGTCAAGGCGAATTTGATTTCCTGAGAGATGCTTGAGATTTTAAACTGTAATCCAGGACGCTCATGGGCCTTGTCAAGACGTACGTATGATCTTACGACCTCTCCCTCCAGTAATCACACTGAGCGCGTCGTTGCAGTTATCCCGGACTCGTTGGTGTCCGAATCTGTCTCGGAGTCGCCGAGGCTGGTTTATTCCCGTGAGTGCCAGTCCTTATCCTGTCTATACGTCCCTACTGATGTTGAATGTACCCCAGGGGCGTAGTTTACTAGTATGGTCTCTCTTATCTTTGATATATCAATCGCTGAAACGATGCAGCCTTTCCCTTTGGTACCCTCGTCACATGCTACAGCTACGCATCGGCCTGTTCTACAGCGCTGCATCCCTGGCAGGCGCATTCAGTGGCCTCCTTGCTTACGGGATCGACTTCATGAATGGCACCCGCGGTCTCTTGGGTTGGTCCTGGATTTTCATCCTGGTCCGTATTGAATTAATTGTATTCTGATTTCTCCTCATCGTTCACTGCCTCGTGTATAGGAGGGCATCGCCACCGTTCTTGTGGGAATTTTGGCATTCTTTAGTACGCCTCTTTCAAAGTGATGTGTATTGTTGTCTGATAACGGTCCCATACAGTCTTGGTCGACTTTCCGGCCACAGCCAATTTCTTGACGCTCGAGGAGCGCTCGTTCATCGTCAGGAAGAAGAGTAGGCACCTTCAAATGCTCAACGGTCGCAGATTGACCTTCAATTAATAGAATACGATAATTCTTCTGTGGGCGAGGAGGAGCATTTCGAGGTCAGACATCTCGTACAGGCCCTGGTCGACTGGCAGGTTGCATCTTTTTCCCCAGCCCTCGAGGCAGATCTCTCATCAAGTTCAAGGTCTGGCTCCACATCCTCATCTACATGTCAATTGTCGGACCCCGTGAGGATACCTGCCCCTTTGAAATGAACTTCATTGACCAGCTGAGATGTAGTGTATGGGATCACTCTCTTCTTGCCGTGAGTGTCCCGCATCCGCACTCACACATCCAGGCTAATTGAACTGTCAACAGCACGATCATTAGCACGTAGGTATGCATGCCTTGCTTCGTACCACGCTGATTCGGCTCCATTGGAAGCTTCGGTCACAACGTGCCCATCTCTCAATTGCTTACGGTTCCGCCCTACGTAAGTTGAGCAGCACATTCCGAGTATTTCTTTGTGAATTAATCCCGTTTTGATTAGGTGTTCGCTAGTAGGTCTCCCTCGATCCCCAAAATACCAGCTAACCGCGGCTCCATGCCTGCACAGCGCTTGTTCTCCTTATTTTTGCGTATTGGTCTGACAGGATACAAAAACGCTCTCCGTTCATCCTTGCGGGTCTCCTCATGTGCTTGACTGGATTTTCTATCAATATTTCAAATGCGCCGTCAGGTCCGTTGCATAGTCCTGTTGGAGTTGGTGCCTGTTTTTATGAAAGGGTAAGGTGTCAAGTACTTTGGCACCTTCCTCTGCGTTGCCGGTGCCTATTCGGCGTTCCCTGGGGTGGTTGCTTGGCTGGGCAATAACCTCTCAGGTCAATATAAGCGTGGTGTCGGAATGGCCCTACACATCGGTATCGGAAATTTCAGGTCAGTGTACCGATTCTTATGACCAGTATTGGTATAAGACGTTGCTTGCAGTGGCGCCATCGCAAGCAATATCTATCGGACGCAAGACAAGCCTCGCTTCATCGTCGGACGTGTGTAGCCGGCCCATTTCATCTCAGCCGAATTCACACTAAGGGTTTTGTACAGATGGCTGCGAGCTCATGTTCATCGGAATTGGCTTAATCTGCTTGCCCATTGCAGTTGTGACCTATAGCCGCATCAATAGGCGCCGGGACGAGGCCGCTCAGGCTGCGCTCGAAAGAGGCGAGAGTAACTTGTACACACGGAAGGAATTGAGGGAAATGGGAGACAGGGCACCAGACTTTAGGTATACCATATGAAGTGGGCTTGCTGG
Source organism: Mycena vulgaris (assembly GCA_029204335.1). Lineage (NCBI taxonomy): Eukaryota > Fungi > Basidiomycota > Agaricomycetes > Agaricales > Mycenaceae > Mycena > Mycena vulgaris. Next base: position 67,968 of record JARGYA010000518.1, read on the forward strand.
TTGTAATTTTACATATACTGCACTGGATAAAAATGAATCAAGGACGAATCAGTCGTTCCATGGTTGGAAATATCCCGTGTCCACACAGCAGCAGAGAGAAAAGAAAGCCACTCGAGGAAAGTGTTGCGGTGGATCCGGGCAGACATCGGGTCTTGAGGAAAATATTTTGAGAACGTCTTGGAGAACGCTTTATCGCGTTTTGCGCATTAGCCGGGACGGCCCCGAAGTCTCGAGCTTCGAGAGCATAATTTGAATTTGGATAACGGCCAGCTATAAATCAGGGCGGGAGTCGTGTACAGGTATGCGAAAAACGAGCGAAGCCGGTACATGTACTATGGGAAGAGGAAGGCGTTGCACACCGCATTTTTGTCGAGCCCAATGGATAGCAAGACATTGTTTACAAATTACTATATACAGTAGGCCAGCAATGCATCATGCACCGTCCGCCTTTGACCGTCATGGGTTGCTCTACACTTCGTGCGTTCTAGAACGCATTGCCGCACCGGGTGGATTGTTTAGAGTCTGTTCTCTTCCCCGAGTGACCACAATGGGAACCCAGAAGAGATATGAATCTCTCACGTAGCTCTGGCCTTCGAAAACTGAGGTAACACTCTTATAAGATTCCGGTGCGGAGCACGGCTTCCGGCTAGTAAGGTTGTACAACCGTGAGAAAAGCGTTTCCGTATCAGATACCACCTACCATCATGGGCCATGTGCTGGCAGCGACGCCGAGATTCCCATTCGGAATCAATGACTTCCACTGATCTCCGACGATGTTGGTTTATCCCCCCTGCGAGAAGTACATCATGTTGTATATTTTCGTGACCGCAGAGAGGCCAGCCGGACCATCTAGAGTGTCTGGGTGTCGATAATCGTGGAGCTGGGAGAGTTCTCATAGGAGTAATCCACCGAGACCTTGGCGATTTTGGGGGTGAGGGTGCAGACCGTAGTTTGAATGAAGTCATACAGCCCGCCCCGGAAAATATCAACGCTATGTTGACATTGAGAGATGCTCAAATAATATCTCGAGGACGTACCGACGCGACGTGTTTGTTTGGCTCTCCATCGTACCGACGTCAGCGCCGGATCATGCCGATCACTGCGCCTCCTTCTTACGCCTTCACTCCCCAACTCCGCTACTCCTACGCCTCCCTCAAGCCACACCACGGCATCTGCTCTACGCCACGCCTCTCCTACACCTACGCCTAAGATGCCATAGGTCCGGCCTACCGCCCAATCCGCATCCGCCTTCCGACGTCCGCCCCCGCGCCTAACCCTAATTAGGGTGCCGATGCGCCGTCCCCCATCATGTCTGCATCTCAGTCGCTCCACGTCCACGTCTCCGCCGCCTCGCGCCGCCACTGCCTGTGGCTACGACGCTGCTCGCGGCTATTCCCAATCTAAGCCCGTGTCCGTCAACCCCGCCCTCGACTACTCCAATGCCGGTCCTATCGCGTTCGGCTGCCGCCGGTCATCGTGCGCTGCCTCACCCTCCCCCTCGCTTGTCCCGCCCCTCAAGTGTTTCCTCCATCGCTCAGGTCTCACCCACTTTCCTCGCGCGGAGACGCCATTGGCCGCGCATCTGCACCAAGCCAATCAATGCGCAGCCAGGGAAGGAGTTTAGCCGGGTGCGCAATCAAGATTCTTTCACCTCTCGCTCATACTAAACTCTTACCTCCCTAGGATTCCCCCCCACTCCCCATCCTAGCGCTCCTTCGTTCGGCACGAACCCTCCTCTGCTTTCGGCGCGACCCCATTGCTGGTGTGTGCACTTTAACTCCTCCCTAGACTTTCCAACGCGGCTGGCCTCGTACTAGATCCTTGACAAGCCCGTGCTGCGTTGCTTGGAGCGCGATCCCGGCGCGATCCCCGTGCGGCACCCCTCGCATAGCGCCGTGCTGCCCGACGTCGTCGCCGGACGTCTCGTACGCCCCAGCCTCCCTACGAACCACTCCGGCCCGCACCCGCAGCGTGTTCATCGGGGCAAGCTGCAATTCCCTATTCCCATTCGAGTCCATTGACCGCCTCTCCGTCTTTTATGCCCATTCAATTGCCGATTCCTCAGCAAGCCATATGTTCGCTTCATTTGGATACCCAAATGAACCACACCTATAATTAAGCAATCGCCCCGGCGCGCTCTTGTCAATCAGAAGGAAACGTACAGCGTCCAGTGTAGCCCGCAGGTGCTTGTAGAGGAATGTTTATTGTGGTGTTAAATATCTCGTTTACAGGGGACGAACAGCGGCCTATCAATCTTGTCACACCCGAGGCTGTCGTACGGCCTGTCAACGCTGCCTCCCCAAACGTCATATATGGTTATCGGACCTCGGTCGCTTAGATGTTTTCGCGACTGAACCTATAAATCGGGCACTTGACTTCGCTGGCCTACTGCCTCCTATATCCGTTTGAGTGGGATGTGTTCACACTCCCCCAGGTCGGGTAAGTAATAGTCCCAGCATTAATCCGTCAATCAATCATAACGGCTGCCTCTCTGAAAGTTGTTCTTTTTTCTCCATTCGTCCTAATCTCCATCGCCACTCTTATAGCCCTACTTGCTGTTCTGACACCTTGTCCAATTTACACGGTTAGATTTCCCGACTGCGACCAATGCACATCAGGGAAACTTAGGTCCCTCAGGATGCAGCTCTCCTTTCAAACATAGTAAACAAGTCAAAGTCCCACGTATTCACACGTCGTCCACCCCCTTCTCGTTGTTATGATTAATTTTGGGCTGTATTCACGACGGCGTGAAAGCGGACGTGGAACGGTCGATCCTTATTATCTAAAATTGCATGGGAGAGGCAGATGAAAGAGGCGCCAGGAACTGGTGGCTATAGCACTTACGGATTGAAGCATGTCCTGTGTCGCCTTAAAATAAAACATTAAAAGCCGTGCGCTCAATTACTTTCCCCCGCTCCCCTTGCTCACGGCCACCGTGATGACGAACAACAATATTCCACTCAGGTTTTCTCGTCTTATAGCCCTGTTTTTTGCATGGGAGTGGGCGGTAGTCGCTCTGAGCATCGGTATGTTGGTTGTTTACACTCTGTGACCATCATACAACGCAATGGCATAGTAATCAACTCGTTTGTGAAGGCAAGCCAAGACAAGGACAACGTACTAGACGCGCTTCCGGCTTCGATAACGGTCTCCATCAATACCAATGGTCTTCACGCCTCTACTGCCTCATAAGAAATATAAGCCGACCCACATATCTCTCCAGATATCTTCCAGGCCAGGATCGTGGTCACCATCGTCTCCGCGCTTCTCATCGTCTCGTGTACAATCTTTATTGTCCTCCTCATTATCGACAGCAGTCTCCGCTCGGGCATATCCACTCGGGCGCTCACGTGGGAGTACGGCACCCTCGCGTTCTTCGCCGTGTGGCTTTTCGCAGTGCAGGTCGCCGTCACGGCCTTCGTCGCTTCGCGCTCTGCTCAAGTTACTGCGTTTATTGATGGGATCGAGATCCCGGACAGGCTTTTAAAGGAGGCCGAGCGCGCGGCGGGCGTGGTAACGGCGTACAGAGACATCCATTACTGTACGTTGTCCCCGGCTCCCTCTCAAAACTGGTTTTATTTGCAAACAGTCCGACTGGTGGCCATCTTGCCTTGGTTCACTTTTCTCTTCACCGTCGTCGCTGCCGCTGTCAGTTTCACGGCGGCAATGAAGGCACGCAAATCCTCTGGTGTTGCCACAAGTGTTTCGAAGAAGGTTGAATCACCCGAGATGCCGGAGCGGGTGCAGGCCTGAACCTTCCGACTAGGAATTTCTCGGGAAGAGGTTGTGCCGGTGCGGAAGATTGGCCCTCAACAGAATGAAGGAGCCTGTTGATTCAAGGAGCGAGGGGAATATCCTAGTTACATCGCCTCCCTTTCATTTGTTCCGGGAGTAACAATTTATCCCTGAGTTCTCCTCCGAAATACATGAATCCGGTACCCGAATGTAGGTCTCCTCAACCTCCGCAAGTTGTAAAACGCGCCTTTAGAGGTTACCTAGTAAAGATCACGTGATCGCGTTGGCCCCCCTTTCCACCGCTTTTCTAGGGTATTCCGAGTCCAAATTCTGCCTTAGTGGCAGTAGGTGACTACGCGGTGAAATTTAAATAGGAACCCATTGCGACTAATTAGAATATATACCCTGCTTGCTCTGGCACACCTGTGGCCCTGAAAATCCTGTCTATCCGACTAGAACTCACCCTGCGCCGGGTCTTACAAAGAGCTGGTCGGGCCAGTTATGCAGCCTTTGCAGAAGACATAACAGGAACCGTTGTCCAATGACTCAAATATGTTGTACCGCCGCGTGATAGGCGACTTGGGCACGATCCCTAATTTTTGCCGCGCCCCGTTCACCCAGTATTAAACCCGTATCAGAATTTATAATCAGCCGGGAAAGATTGTTTACAGTTTAATCAATTAAAAAAAGCACAGGAGTGGTATTACTCGAGCCGCACACTTGAAACGGCGAGCTTCGAGAGATGACCACGTGATTGCGATTTGGACACAGCTAGCTATGTCTCTACCCAGCCACCGAGGCTATGTACCCCCAGATCGAGATGGTCTCCCGACCTGACCCTTGCCAAGTTTGAATGCAGAGTGAGTAGCATGAAAATATATACACTGCTGAGCAAATGGTTTGGCCTAGCTTGCTATACAGGCTGTCTCAAAGAGATCGCAAACTTGGCTTCGCCCGGCTTGCAAAAAAATATGGCCTACAATTTCTCTGCCTGACCCTAGGAGCACAGAGACAAGGAGTCAGTAAAATTGTTTGTCTTGTTCCTTGTCCCACACTGAAATTTGTACATGTTACATAATTTTTTTATACGATGTCGCTAGGGTGCTTGATTTTGAGACCCGAAGATTGTGAAAATAGGTCCTCCCGCGGCGCGAAAGCTCCGGCTGTCTCACTGACTCCCGACATGACAGCAAGCTGAAAAACTCTGGCACTGACGCAGGAGCCACTCGTTCGACTCGAGCCTGAGGCATAGGGCACTGACGGGGAATTGCCTTTTAGAAGAAACGATTGATGTGCGAAACAATTTTTTTGGCGCAGAACTCTGGAATTGAGGTGAAGTCTTGCGCGCAGCGCAAGAGGAAATCGGGTGGACCTCGCTGCTGCCGGTGGGTGCCTCCCACAATGGAGGATTTGCATAGCTGGTTCAGCACTCACATCAAAATGGATATGAGGATTTGGCCTTTCGAGAACAGCGGAATGGTGGTTGGCAGGATGGTGGTTTCCGGACAAGAAGGATTAGCGCTCAAAGTAGCGCCCGATCAGTGATCGGCCGGCATCAATTTGATCCCGAAACATCAGGCCTTGCCTCTTCTCTGCACATTCACCGTGGGACTAACAAAGGAAACCAGAAGTTTTTCGGCCCGCCAAAGGACGGCAGCGCGGTCCCGGGTACACTTTGCGAGAAGACTGCACCAGTCAGACGGGCATGATGCGATGAAATAGGGATGGTACTTGAAGTGCTCACAATCGCTGTCCCATTGACAGAATGTCCTGATCATAAGGAGGTCAATACGAAAGAGAAATGGTTATTCGGGGTGGAGACACACCCGGCAACGCAGGTTGTGGGTCCCGTGTATGGCACTGTATGTGAGCCCGCCGCACTGCCCGAAAGCGGGAATCTGCGCCTGGCCGGCAGCAGAGGCCACCAGCAGTGGAGTAGCGGTCAGCAAGGAGAGGATTGGAGACATGGCACGGGCACTGCGGAAGATTTTGCAAACGCATTTATGTTTGAGAATCATGGTCCGTCATGTGGCCAAAACACCGGATATTTCCCGAGACGCCGGAGTGGCAGAAAATCAAATCTAAAATGGAATGAAGGCGAAAGAGGATGGGGAAGACCCTCCACGTAGTCAAACACGGCCTGCTCTAGTGGGCGGGACGCCGGACGGCGGGCGGGGACCAGTTTTGTGCATGACAACGGCTTAGAAGAGAAATATCACGGGCGGTACGAATGGCAAATGGGCAAAGAATCGCAGCATTCACATCCCTGTCGCAGTACAACAGCTCCTCGAACGAATTTGACTTTGAATCAGCGCAACCGAGTAAATCCCGCCATTGCGAAGATGATGCTGGGACCGCATCAGGCTTTTGACAAAAAACTTGTGACCTTTTTGGGCTTGTGAGCTTGCTGACAAGCTCACAAGGTCAAAAAGGGTCAGAAGTGAAAAAAACACCCTTCGTGAAATCGGCAATTGATGCCATGACGATCCTTGAAAAAAAAAAATTTGAAGAAAATTTTGACCTTGTGGAAATTGGGACATAGTTTGTGGCCTTGCGAGCTTGCGACGTTTTTGGTGAAGCTTGTGACCTTGTTTGGCCTTGTACAATTTCACAAGTTATTTGTCAAAAGTCTGATGCGGTGAGCAGAGGCGACGCAGATATCGATGTCCCCAGATGATTCGACGCTAATAATGGGGAGTCCTGACTATAACTCAGTCTGCAACACCCACGAATATTACAAGTAAAGGACATCCTCGCCGACACATTTAATTGGCCGCGATTCACTGCGTTCAGCGCCCTGATAGCCGAGGCCACGTGGAGCGTCTGCCACGTGGGGCTGGGTAAAAGTGCCGCGCCTGCCGCGGCACTGCCGCGCATTGACGCGGCGGTGGCTGTGTTATTGCCGCGGCGCTGCCGCGCAGCGTTTAACTCGGTCCGCAGAGCTCCACCGGCTGAAACTAATGTTCACGCAAGGTTTATATATTGCAATACATCATTTAGACATAAAAAAATCACAGCCAAAATTTTCCTAGTCGGGCTTAGTCGGCCCTAGACAGCCCATACTTTAGGTAATTCTTGCCCTGTATACACTTTCAGGTCAGTCGACAGGCACTATATCCTCTCTTACATTAAGTCCTGGACTCTCACCAGTGAAACGGGGTTCATTGAGCCCAAGAAATGAGAGTCTTACTGCAGATCTGACTGACTGGTTGAAAGTGCCGCGCCACTACCATGTGACATTTACACCCAATACTGTACCCTTCCTTACAGCAATTTAAAGCAAGTCCTCCAGAACGTCCTAAAATTCATAAACAATGAAATCAACTTGTTGCAAGATCTTTGTGTATTTTTTTCATCTATTCAAGTCAATAATCATCCAGGGGCTGGTTAAAAGTGCCGCGCATTGACGCGGCAGTGGTTGTGTGATTGCCGCGCAGTGTTTAATTCACTCGACAAAGGTTCCCTGGCCCCGAATTGTGATCGCGCAAGGTTTAATAGGCCCCATACATTGTTTAGACACGAAAAACCCACAACCTTAATTTACTAGGCGGGCCTAGTCAGAGCCAAGTCGGACCTAACTAAGGGCTTTTTCTCGTTGGTCCCATTGAGTTATGGGAGAGAGCGACCAAAGAAAGGGAGCAGAAATTGCACTCCAACTCCACTCATAGTATAATTCTCCCTCTTTTAAAAAATAGGTGTGTCTATCCGTCTGAAACCTTTTTAAGCTCCGCCCCGAGATTACACCGAGACTTGTCCTAAAGCCAGCAAAGACTTATTCTGTGTTTTTTCACACAGCCAGGAAAGGCTCTGGTATGTCTCAGATTTACTGTTCAGCTGAAATGCTGGGGCATGAAGCACCCCAGCACACTTTTGTTCAACTTAAGACAGCGAACCAAGATTTATTAATGACCCGGCCGCATTTTTAACGACCAGGGGATTTACATACTCTGATTGCCATGAAATATGTGCATCTGACTTTGTCTATATCCGACCATTGGAACCCCATGTAATGTAATACTCATTGCAAAGTCTTAACTTCCTGTCTTGCATGGTTGAGCCAAATGTCCCCTCCTACCTGCCAGAACCTTCAACCGAGATTGCCGGACACTCCTCACCTTTGAGCTGGTGTGGGGATTAAATTAAACTCCTCCTTCCATGGCTCCATGCGACCCCATGGTTTTCAGGAGGCTCAACACTTCTGTTGGATGACAAGATCTTCTCCCCGAGGGATTTTGGTGACCAGCTCTCAGACAATTGTGCACTGCTTGACCTGCACCACCAATCCAGCTGGCACAGAATTCATCAGAGCCTGCACCTCATTCAGGAGAGCTGAATCCTCAGTATCCTGAGCTCCGGCAAGTTTAACCTGAATTGAGTTTACTGGGAGGGATAAATGTAGTGTGCATTCTGTCCGCTGCAACTGCTGCGGCACTGGCGCGCGCCCCATCATTAAAGCTTGATCTTACTCTTCATAGCTCCCACAAATCCTATTCAACAGATATGTACAGTGTATGGACTAAGGAACTCAACTCAATTAAAGAAACCAACTGTTGTGCCTCAGAGTGAGATTTTATGTGTTGTTATAAAGTGGCCCAATTCTACATGCATTTTGAATCAATGGAATTAACCGCTACTCTCACATGATTGCGAGCCCTCTCGGGTCGACTAAGTTCAGTCTTTCAATCTGTTGAACTGAGATTGAATACAGGAATCTACTACCATAGAGCCAATTCAGAGCCAAAATCAAATTATCCTCCTCCCTACGATGAACCTCGCAGAATACAATGGTCTGCTGCCATTCACTCATATGACCTAGACCACATCACTGGAGAAACCAGTCTGGTGATCCATTAAACATTCCAATTGTGCCTCTGGTGCCCTTGGCATGAATCATCTTCCTCAATTCTGGAACCCAGGCTCCAACGCTGCCCCTAAATAGTAGCAAATCCCCCCCTGGTAGGTACATAAATAGTGTCCAAGCGATGTTCAGCATTCAGTCTCAATCATACAAGTCAGGCCTGGAAGTCAGAAGGGATCTCTTAGCTATTTCAATTGTTTCAAAGTTGAAATACTGCCCGGTAAAGATTACAACTCCCGAAAATTCCCCTCGGTGAATATTTGGAACCCCACCGTGGCACTCTCCCTTTCCACATTGCATGACACTGTCTCGGATTGATTAAATTCCGGGTGTACATAAACCACAGATTTTGTAATAAATCATTGGCTACTATTGAAGATCTAATATATTGCCCCGATGGAACTTCTTAATCTTCGCCCGCAGGGTCTGTGTCTCCAGTTCACCTGGGAAATCAGAGAGAGGTTGGATTAACCTTGGTCCTTTTTTGGAGGACACTAGATGTGCTTACATAAATGAAGACAAGACTCATGCACTTCATTCAAGCGGGGAGTTGAACATGGCAGGCACATTTACTGTTTTGTTCAGAAATTAATCTACTTGGTTTGTATCAATGCCCCGAGCTTGTGGTACCGTGAGTCTTGTTCCAAACAGTCCACTGAGGTTGTAAAACATTGCCTGAACCCGATTTTATGCGACAGGAAGTGTATGAAAGAGCTAGAGGGTGCGCGGCACTCTGCCGCGGCACTTTACCCGGTGGCTGTGTTGCCGCGGCACTGACGCGGTACTGCCGCGCATTGACGCGGCGCTGCCGCGGAAGTGCCGCGACCATACTATGACATACAACAGACTTAAAATCCTCAAGAACAAGTTGAACTTGTCTCAAAAGCTCATTTGACACAATCAATGATTATGTATTATGTTTATGGCAATACCCGAAAGAATCTGACCTTCCAAAGGACAATTGCATGTGGTACTGGCCTGTATAGCTACAAACAAGCTTTGAAATCGGGCGAGTAGAGGTTCACACACCTCCTAGTTACATATTTGCTTGAGATACGGTATTCTTACGTGGCTTAGTCGGGCTTAGTCGGGCGTAGTCGGGCGTAGGGATTGCCGCGTCAGTGCCGCGGCAGTGCCGCGGCAGTGCGCGGCAGCCGCGGCATTTTCTCCTGGCCCTGCCACGTGTGGCTACGTCCGCCGATCCCTAGCGAAGCTTCGGCTACCTTCGTCACGTCGCTTAGCCACGGCAACTTAGCCACGCGCCAGCAAGGTAATGGCTAAGTGTAGCTAAGTGTTCGGCTAGGCTATGGCGAGCCTTCGGCTAGCCTCCAGCTAAGTAGCGGCAGTGCCTGCGGAGCTCTGCCGTGGGCGTCAGCCGCGGCTAGCCGCATGGCTCCACAGATGGATGGCGATGCTTCCCTGTGGCTAATGGGGGCTTGAATGCAGTGATTTGTCCAACAGCCGTGAATTAATGGGCCAATATTCTCGTCACAGTTTCCACGGGAACCCGTCGGTCGGTAAGGCCTATAAAGGACGAAGCCTGACCTCGACGCCGTTGAGTGAGGGTATTAGCCTGTTTGCGCTGCAGCCATCAGAGCCAACAGATGTCATTTTTTCAGTGCGCAAACAGATGGCTGATGGCTGAGTCCACCAATTAAATAAATGCATAATCTGAGTCAGGAAGACATCTATCGAAATTAATCTCAGTCATCAGAGCCATCTGAGCGATGAGCCATCAATTTGCGCACTGCAAAAAATGCCAACTGATGGCTGGGATGGCTGCAGCGCAAACTCTCTATTCATTCCATTTGCACTTGCACTAACTATACTACATTGATAATTTGAGTGGGGAGTTCAAGTTCTAGATCCATTCGCAACTCGCCGGCTACTTATGCCAATCCCGCATAGAGCGTCTTCTCCAAGATATCGTACAATCGGTGGTGCGTGTTGTCGAACCTGGGTGCCAGTTGCGTCGCAAAGACCGCTGCCACGCCTGTCGTCGGGTCTATGAAGAAACTCGTGTTCGCCCAGCCTGCCCCTGAAAAATCGTGAGACTCAGTTTTGCAGGTTAAAACACGACAGGCGCTGTTACTCACACGCCCCAGACCCGCTCTTACGCCTCCCGGGCACATCGACGGTGTTGACGAACAAACCACGACTGAATTGTGCGCCGCCTGCAGGCAGACCGAAGTAGGGATCAGACCAGCGCATGATCCTTTCCACGTTTGTAGCACCAGCAGGCGGGAGGGTGGGGGCGAACAGACTGTCGACGGAGGCGCGAGTCAGGATGGGGGTGGTCGCGGTACCGGCTGGTATTTTGTCAGGGTCAGCTTATGGCGACGGGGAAAATCTGCGAGACGTAACACGCCTTTAATCTGTAGTATGTGGCGCAGAAGAGCCAGATAGTCCTTCTGCGAGGCGTACAGGTTGGCTCCTCCAAAATGCACTCGTACTGAAGGAAAGACAGATTAGATCAAATCAAGACTGTCCAGCCCAGCGAAACTCGAGATTTGATTTAATACTTACTGTGAGCAGGGTCGAGGTCTATTACGGGCGAGTCTTTCCATCTCTCAATAACCCCACTCTTGGTTCGGTAAGATAGAGGCAGGAGCCGGTCCTTCAGCGGAGGCGTGAGGTAGAACGATGCGGAGGTGATACCAAGGGGAGCGAAAATATGATCTTGGCTAGAAGTAAGATTAGTCTCTGGTAGATCCAGAGTTGAATGAACCACGTACAAATATTGCTCCAGCGATTTGCCCGAGAGGCGCTCGACTATAAAGCCCACGCAGTCGGTGGAGTGGCCGTACGAGACTAGGATCAGTTAGGGCACGATTTCAATTCTTTCACATGGATGGGAGACACCTACAGTCCGTGCCAGGTTCGAATTTTAAAGGAACACTGGCAAGCGAGCCCTATGTCGGGTCAACATACGGCTAAAAGGAATATACAAATAATTTATCGACCTTCAGATGATTGAAAACTGCTGACACGTCCTGATCGCCGAGCAAGTACATGTCCGGTATGCCTACGAAGCAGCAGTTACATATCAGCTTCGACAAGTATCGACGCAATGAAGAAAGGGAACCCACCATTCTCCCGCGACTGAGCGAGGGCCCCGCCGTCGAGCCCACTGGTGTGGTTTAGCAACTGGCCGAAAGTAATTTTGTTCTTCGCGGGCGTCGTAAGAGGATTGCCGGCCTCGTCTTCCCCCGTAATCACCACCGGGTTCGCCAGTTCAGGCATTACGATGTCGACTGGGGTGTCGAGCGCAATTTTGTCTTGTTCGACGAGTTGGAGGGCAGCGATCTGGAATATTGGCCAAAAAAAAGAAAAGACATTAGCAAGGGGTGTAGAGGGATTCAGACATTGGGATCACAAACAGTCGTGATCAGCTTCATCTGGCTGCATAACCAAAAGACGGTGTCCTCGTCGATGGGTTCGCTCGTCGGGTCGTCCACGAGCTTCTTGCCTTCTTGATCCATATATATCGTCCCGTCTGCGGTTGTGACACCGAAAAACAGCGCGGGGGTCGATTTGCTGGACACCGCTTCGGACTGAGGGTTTTCGAAACCTGTTAGTGCTTGGCCCTGCGGAGGAACAGCTGAGTAACAACGCACGAGGATACGGTTGAAGGTGTCCTTTTGAGTTGCGGAAAGGGATGGGGATGGCATGTTGGATAGCGGGGACGCGACTTACATTTCGATTTTGGGTTTATTTAAGTTATGACTGCCTTCACGCAACGCGACCGAGTCATGGCGGTTCCCGCGGTTCGGCTGCTGAGTAACTGAGTCCGTTTATCCGTTATCGGATCAATTCGGTTCCGATTGGGTTCTGAATTGAGAATGTACCTCGCCGCTCGGTTATTAAATGAGCTACAAGGAGAATCGATCCATACCTGCGCGAGAATGATAGATGTTGACACACAATTTTACAGTGGAAAACGGCTTGAAACTTGGTGATGATGATATGTAGTGACCGAGGAAACACTCATCATTATGTCTTGCAATCGCGGGACTATGCAGCGGAGACAAAGTCTGTCGGTGAATCTGGCCCTCACGGACATTAAACGTTTACAGTGTTGTTCTGGGTTGGTCCAGGGAATGATCGCGAACGCGTTCAGGCTTTCCTTCTTGTTCATTTTGGCCTCGAACACCGGTCAAAAGCAAAATGTGGTGAAGAAGCGATAACTGCGTGAACCATATAATTATAAATTTAGATCTTCGAAGATAGGCCGCCAAATAATGAGAGACCGTGTTCTCGTCAATCATGTCATGGCCTTGGGGCCCTGGGCGTCGGGCAAGTCTATAAACGAAAACTCCGAGAGAGGAAGCAATCTTCCGTGTGCCATCTGGGTCCGAGCTCGATATGTTCAGCACGGTCAAAGTCAAGTCAACGTTGTGGAGTAGAAAATGCTGAAATTCAGCGATGGGTACTTGTAAATTCTACACTATCCCTAGGGTATTCCGACCTCAGGCAGACACTTTGTTGGCAGTAACTGGCCTGTTCCCAATTCAATTTAGAAACCCCTTCTGCAACTTTGACATCCGGTATACTGTTTCCTCCGCCACATCTTTCTAGCCTACTTCGAGCCCCATCGGACAAGCACTCATCGCACGAGAGAGAGGTCCAAAATGCGCAAATTTTAGATGGCCCGTCCTTGATGTACCTCGGGCTCCTGACAGTCCACCATGAAACAGCACACTTTATGCCTCCCCCCCCCTCCATTTCGTGACCAACTCACATCCTCGGGGACCATAATCCCTCCTCCCCCTCCAAATCGGCCCAACAACTTTCGATTCATATCTTCACCGCTCCGCTTACTGTAGTCTCCCGCAGTCCCAAAAACACATCCATCGCATTCCACGGACCTTCTTGACGACGAATTTTGTATAACTGATTTCCTTGCATTTACCTCCCAGCTCTGTCAATGGTACCTGTACGTTCCTGCTGGAGCTGTTCTTTCGTTTACTCCAATTTGACTCGACTCTGGTAGTCCAAGTCTTCTCAAAGGGTCCGGCGTGCCCACAGCAATCAGGCGCTGTCTCGCCTGCTTTAATCGCTATCATCAATAATCCTATTCTCAATATATTGGCCGTTTTGACTTCAGCCATTGGAAATCTGTTGAACCTGCTCGATCTCGGAAGCTCTACTGTGCCGGCTGCTTTCCCTCGTAACTGCCTTCTAAGAGATTTTCACAGGCTTGACGCTGGATATTGTCCTGCCAGCAGGAACCACCACCTCATCGAATCTACCTGTTCTGTTCGTGCGTCTCCCGTCCTCTGTATGCTTCGAAAGACGCGAACCAAATCCCGCAGTGGATCTATGGCGGGGGCTTTCAATTTTGTAGCACTCGAGACAACGACGACACCACCGTTGTCTCATTCCCTTCAGCTCGACGAGCGGGTCATCTACGTTGCCGCGAATAATCGATTGAATGGTCGGTCATATTTTTTTATTTTCTTCGTACTTCTGGTTCCTTAGATTGACTGTCTTTCAGCTTTCGGTTTACTCGGTGGCAAAGCAGCGAGCACTGGAAACCTTGGTCTTCAGGATCGTGAGTTCTCACTTACTGCCTTTTCTATAGGATTCACGAGAAAACCACAAAACGCGCAGCGATGATTTAGGTGAACCAAAACATTGCTTCATTTGGTGGGAATCCGGCCAAAGTCACCATCCAAGCTGCCTCTTTCGGTCTCAATCTTGATCCCGACGCATGAACACTTACGTTTGCACGCAGCTGGGGCGGAAGTGCCGGCTCTGTATCAGTCGCTCTGCACATGGTAACAAATAATTCCCGCTACCTTTAGGTACGGGTTCTTATAGGGCGCCCCATCAAAGTGTGTTTTGGCGGACGATCACATTTTCGTCAGTCTTTTTGCGTAAGCACCTATTCTCTCTGCCAAATTCTCCGGCTTGTTACCAGCCGAGCTGTGTGCCGATGATTGCCGCAGCCGCACTCGTAAACATGCTGAGTCGTTTATTTGAGAACTCAGCAACCACTTCAGCGACCCACACAAAACTAAGGAAAATTTCATTCATGCACCTAAATTAAACGAGGATGTTGCACAATCAGAAATCAAGGTGGAGGAGTTGAAGACAAGTTGAACGGTCAAGTGTAATTTCCCGTGGCCCAATATGAGCTGGTCGCCGTCGCGGGACGCCCACGACGGCGACCGAGCGAGCGTCACGTTGGGCCGCCATTATTTAAGGTTTGATGTATACTGTACATCTGCGCAGAACTCAAACCAGCTTGAAAGACCCCAGTAATTAATTGGTAGCGGGCTGTGCCGCTTGTCGGCCTTACCCGCTTTATGGGGACGCAGAAGGCTTATTCCGGGGGGCAGTCATGGTAGGGCACTTCAATCAGAACAGATTATAACCTATCGTGTAAAAAGGAATCTGGATCAGTGATCCCAACTCAAGATGTCATCGCCGGCCAGCCGTATTATGATCCCATCATGAACCAGACCGGATGCACCAATGCCTCGGACACGCTAGCTTGCCTACGCACCGTCCCATACCAGACCCTGTTGGCCGCAGTCAACCAGACGCCGAGCGCGTTTTCGTACATGTCGCTGAAGCTTCCGTTTGGCCCGTGGACGGATGGAGTTTTCTTAACTGAGAATGCGCAGGATCTGCTGGCAAATGGGGAATTTACCAAGGTGAGCGGCCCACCTCAAGCCCAGTGGGACTGATACAGATATAAAATAATATTCATGCAGATTCGTGAGTGCTTAGTCGAGGCTTTCAATGTCTTGCTCTACTAGCATCAACTGTGTATAGCATTCATCAACGTAAGCAACCGCACAACTCTGTTTTCTCTCTCATGCAAACTGATTTTAGCCTTTTCTCATTGTCAAACTCCAATATCACGACGTCTGGGGAAACACTCGAGTACATGAAACTGGTCTGGTTCCCAGACGCATCCGACGATCAAATCGCCACAATCGGCACGCTCTATCCAGATGATCACTCTATGGGGAGCCCGTTCAATACGGGTATTTTGAACGCTCTGACGCCTGAGTATAAGAGGTTGGCGGGTGAATAGACTGCACTCTCTTCGTCATTTCCCTTTGTGCGGTTTGTCGACAATGTCCTTTGTATAGCTTTCCAGGGAGATGTCTTTTTCCATGCGCCTCGGATGAACATGTTGAGTGTGACGGATGGTGCGGTGTCGCATTGGAGCTGCTGTGCGTCCTTCTACCTACGTACACCCAAATGGAGTGTACGTCCGAGGCAAAGCCACCCCAATCCTAGGCGCATCCCACGGGACTGCCGTGGCTGGTCAGTGTTTATTTCTATCTCCACTGCTCTGTACGTTTCCCTGTTTTTCTGACGCACATACCGCCTCACAGAATGGGTCGGCATCCCCGGCGGCCTGCTCAACCTCCCAGGTGATTTCCAAGGAACAGACTGTCCACTCAACTTCGTGAACAACCTCGATCCGAGCGTCTTCTCTAATCCATCGACTGCTGCCGCTGCGATGTCGAGCACGATATTTTGGCCACAGTATACCGCTGCGAATGAGACGCTGCTGACGTTCCAGGATGGACTCGCGCCGTTGGCTCTTACGCGGGATGATTTCAGGGGTGCACCGATTGCGTTTTTGGAGGCTTTATCCTGGCAGTTCCCGTGGTAACCTTGAATATCAACGTTATGGCAAAACAACAAAGAGTTACGTTACTCGAGAGCAGTTTGCTTACCCTTCCGTGTTTTCTGACTTGTATTTTAGTTATATCGTCTCTCTTGTCGTACCGCCTTTTCCGCTTTACTTGTTATTATATACATCCTCCCGGAGACTCTATGCCTGACACCCTATACACCCTGTCACCTTACCCTGAGCTTTCATTTCACCCCCAGTATCAGCAAGATCGCAAATCACCCGCGAGATTCGGCTCGCGTGGAGCTCGCAATGCGAGCAAAAAGCGAGCGACGCTTCCGTTTCCACCCTTTCTGCAAATTTCTAGCAGTCAGCTATGTGCTCAGTCATACCCAAGAGTATACAACAAAGTATTTGAGATTGAATCCCAGAAAATCCGGCTGGGACAGTCGACCGCTAGCGACAGTTCTTCTATGCCTGACTGAAGTACTGCAATTATGGAAAATGAAAAGGATGTGTATGGAAAGAGGTTCATTGACAGCCGTGTTTTCGTTCGTTGTCGCCCCCGAATCATCTTTAATCTATATCCTCGCTACGCCTACGCTACTCAAAACAAAATCGATGCCTTGGACAGCAGTGACAGTGAAGTTCCCCCAACAGCGGCGCATATCAAGGCAAATATCAGATTTTAGGTGGACCGACCTATTGGTGAGTGACCGGGGGCCTGAGAACACAACTTCTGCCCCAAATCCCATGGCAACATAATTAAATTCGCCTCATTTATCACTGATGCCATTCGTGTCTTAAGATCATTTCTTAACGTAAAGAGCCAGTGAACACAGCTTCTGTCCAAAATTCCATGGCAACATATAATTAAAAGATCGCCTCTTCCGACCTGTTCTCTGGTCTCGTGGTCCGAGAGAAGAACGGGAATCTCATGTGGCCGGGTTGCACCCGTTCTGGAACCTAGATAAAGTTTACTACAGCTCCTTCTTAGAAGGACGAAGGAGAATGGATGATGGTATGAGTCGTGATGACACCAGCTATATCGTTGGAAATTTCTGTAAGCTGCAAGCAGTCCTTTCGAACGGAATAAATATACCTAGCTGCCTAATGGGTGTCAATGGACTGTGCATGTCTGACTGTTCCACCCCCTCAACCTGCCTGCCTTGATTTTTCTGCCTTGTCGTGCGGATCACGGCCGAATGAGAAGAAGGACATCACCCATCAATTGGATCACCATCAGAACACTCCAGCATATGACCTGTCCAGGTGTACGGACCTCTATTGTTCGTTATTGGGACCCTGCGGTTAATATACTTTCCTTCCTTTCTTCTAGCAAAGATTCGGCAAACAAGAACTGTCTAGGGCTGAGCTTCTCGCTCTGGCAACCGGCCGCTGGCTCGTCAGATAACAATTTGCATATAATGCCGCCTACCCATCCTCAAAGACCTCCGCCTTTCCTGCGGTGACTCTTCTTTCCTTCTAAGTCAACTCGTCCAGGCGACCAGTGAAGGGCGGGACCCAGATGGTTGCGAATCAGTTTGTGGTGGCATATGGGTACGCCGTCCCGATTCACCCCCCTTGAATGCGTTCTGTTCATCCTCTCCGTAACAGGGTGCAGCTGGCATCGTCGTGGGTCAACATGATGCTCTACACGCTAGAGCTTGTCGTGTGCCTGCGCTACTTTCAGCGTTCTTCTCGCCCCCTACCTCACAAAATCGGGGTCGGTGCCATGGTGCTCTGCGATACTTTGTGCACTATGGCCATAGACGCAGACGTTTTCGTCACATTCGAAATTTTCGTGAAAAAAGCGTCCTTCCAAGACGCGACCATTCCAGCTTCATCGACCGTCTTCATGACTTATTGCACCGCATCCATCGTGCAATTGTTTTTGATTCATTTACACTTCGTTCTGTGAGTGGTTCTGTGTGTTATGGGAATGCGCGCTAAAAGCTTATGGTCGCATAGAATACGGAATCGAGTTGTCAGCGCATTTTTGGTCTTTTTCGTTACACTCCACGTATGTCTCCTGGTCCCCTGACGATCTGTTTCCCCATGCGCTTCACAGCTTGCCGTTTCGTTTGCCGCCGGGATCATGATCTTCACTGAGTTCTTCACGGCTCAGCACTTGGTCTACACCGTCGCCGCGTGAGTGCTCTGTAACTCATTCCTGGCTCTAATTCGAGCCTTTCTCTCAGGGCCGGTGCTATCCTGTGTGGCCTCACGGACATCTTGATTGCGGCTTGCTTGGGAACCAAGTTCTTCAACTTCAAACTGAAGTACAGACATGGTTCTACGCCAAGGTGAGTACAGAACATACATGTCCAGCGTATCCGCGTTAACCAAGCCCACTCAGCTTGATACGCCGGATTTTTATCCTTAGTCTCACCTCCGGTGCTATCGTGGCATCCACTACCATCCTGATGATAACCTTGTTCGTGACGAACAATATCGGTAAGTCCATCTGGTGACTTCTGCCGTCGCTTGAGCTTGACAACGCTGCGGGTCCAGCATTCGATTTCTTCTTCTCATGCCAAGGCCGGGTCTACGCCTTGACACTTTTAGTCAGCTTCTTATCCGATTCGTCTCCGAATTCAAGGCAGAGTGGAAAAGGGGAGAGCAGCATCCTGTTCCGGGCCGATGCGCTCCCGATCAGAATTTCAACTGGCGGGGTGCAGAAGTCGCCGCCTCCGTCCATCCATTCTTCCCGCATGGTACGTCATTTCCAAGATGCATTTTCTCCTGGGGCTCAACGATCATTATCATTGGACAGAGTGTAGATTCTTTGAGTAAAGAGCTCCTCCCTCCGATCCCCGCGATGGCCAGGGAGCAAAGCAGTGCTTCTTTTCGCTTCGCCCCGGCTCTATTCACGGCATTCTCTTCCCGCTCTACTTCGGGTCCCCGCACCGGCTCGACTTTCCAAACAGCCAGGACCACCTCGACGCCCCATCCATTGATACTCGTACCCTATCGCACCGTGTCTCTACCTCGAATTGTATGATCACGATACGGACTTGTTACTTAAATGGACTTAGTGTACAATGCATTACTGGATGATGTATGTAAGACGCTGACCTGATCCCGGCCGGCTGATTTCCGGGAGATGAAAATGCTCGTTTCTGCCGCCGATCGACGAAGGATCGACCACACTCAGTCTGCAACCGGTGTCAGACTTCAAGTTTCAAGCTCCAGCAAGCTCCAGGCTTCAGTTGACATGTTTCTTCTCAAAACCCAAAGAGAAAAAGCGGTGATCTGAGGGCGGCAACTTGATGGTTCGAACAATTGTCCGGTGTCCCGTTGTCAATGGCGACCGCCAGAAGTGCGCACTTGCGGAATCCGATTATATGACTGGCACTAGCTCTACCCCGCGTCTAGACTCTCGCCCGGCCGATTCGATTAACTACAGTGACATGGAGTTGATCCGACAATGACCGACAACTCATGTGGATCCAATTATGTGTGCTCTCCTTTTACCTTGCTCTGTGCAAGCTCATTGGAATTGGTGCCTCAGCTCCAATGAACGTAGTGGATTCAACTTGACATCTGACCTCGTGGTCGCTGAGGTCCAGCCTCTGCTACATATGATACTGTGTAGTCTGCTTGAACTCTCGTAAGTTTCTGATTTCTACCTACATGACGGCTTTCCCTCATTTCGGCTGTTTGACATCTAGGGACAGACCCTGAATTCATCAATATTAATATACATCGGCTATTCATTCTATCACTGCCTTATAATTATTGACACGCAAGGAGACCCCCGGATTGGGTTCGTCAGTGCACCCTCGTTTACTTCCCCTTTTTCTAGAGAGAGAGAGAGATCTATATTTATATACCGCCACAGGCCAGCTCGGGCCAAGACCTCGGTATCACCATACTCCGCTACTACCTAAAATAGCTAAGTAGTTGTGAGGGTAACGATAATAACGGGTTTTGCTCTGCGGGTGGGGGAACAATGGAGCGTTGGAATGATATGGTGGATAGGGTTGCTGGGTATGTGTAAGATGCAGGCTGCGTGCCTTGGGGTGTGAAACCAATTCCACCCTCACAATACACTTTCCTTCAATACAGGAGGGACTGCCGCACTCCGACGTATGACGCTGCTTAATCCGATCATCCCTCCCTTGTCTTATCGGCAAAAGTCGTGTGCTCTTTGCTTTGTGCTCTCACAGTCTCATTGGATCGCTATCCAAAGATGGGGTCCATTGATCGAAGGCAGTGCTGTAGCCCCTAAGTCCTTTGATCCTGTGTTTGAGCACCTCGCATCCAGCTCTAGCGTCAAGCCAGGAATTTTCGCTTTCTTGGGCTTGCTCACGCGTCTTGCCTCCTTCTTCGCGGACAATTCCGCTACGGTAGCCAAGTATCTTATCTCTCGAAGTATATGCTTACTTATCCGTGCTGAAGTAATGCGCCCCCAGGCCTCCGGATCTGCTTTTGTGTGAATGTCATCCTGGAGGACCTGGCCGAACCCGAGCCGAAACCCACGCCGAAATCGAGAATGTATGACTAGACCATTCGAAAATGCTGCTTATTTGAAGTTATCATTCGGTCGTAACGGTTTCTACTGGAGTTCATACCTCGTCCCTAGCTGTGAAGAAGTTCTATGCGGCCAAGCATTCTGTCCGTCTACCCGGAATGGACGACAGGTGTCCGGCGCTATGAAGCGACATGACACAGGAAAACTGACATTTCATTCATACTCATCACGGCATTGTGCACCCACATACACTGTGACACACAATCCCTGACGACAGCATTCTCCGACCACACTCCTGTCGGAATTCTGCTCGTAGTCGCAATTACAGTGGCCGCTCCTCTTCTCGTTCTCCGATTCATGCATAATCTCGAGGTGCGAGCCCTCGTGACACCGGATTCGTTAACCCGATCGACAATGTGCCCGGAACGCGACCTCTCCTCCATCCGCGCGGCTTACATTGAATATAGGAATGGTGTTGAACCTGTGAGCGCTCGCCGCTTCTGTTCTTGTGGTCGACCAATTCACGCCTATGCTGTTCAAGTTGGTGCTTTAATCATCCCAACTTTTTTACACTACCCAATCAGTTTTTACACACACTACTCAATCAGTTTACACACACTACTCGGTCAGTTTATACACACTACTCGGTCAGTTTATACACACACTACATCGAGATTTTGAAAACTTGGACACACATATATGTCCAGCTGGTTTTCATACATATGTGTTTATGTGAAATTTACATACATACATGCGTGCGAAGCTGTCCAAATTCTCATGGCCGCCATCAGAGCCTCCGGCACCGTCAGGAGCAGTGAGCTCGGGGCCCTTGTCATCGTGACATGCATCTTGTCGTCGCGGAGAACAATGAGCAAGGCCAATGAGAGAAGAGTTTCCGCCGTTGTTTGTTGTTGCTGTGCCGAGTGCCGATGTGCCGGGCCGGCCCGCTTGCCGCTTTCTTGATCATCAATATCAACCTCATTTAGTTATTGCCTATTACAACCTCGGTTGCGATTTATGACCATGCATTTCTTTGCCGACTGTAGTACCACTGCACCACCAACATGGTTGTCGCAACTCTCGCAAGATGCTGAAAGAGGTTGAGCACAAAGTGGCCGGCTCGAGAGAAGCCTGTGGATTCTTTGGATGCTTTCAGTATATCTCGAGGCGCTACAAGAATGTGCGATAGAATTTTAGCTAAGTATTGAGCAACTAAATGAATATGTATCCAAGTCTCCGAGGATTTGAAAACAGGTTCTGCCCGGCATGCGATGGATCTGCCCAGCCGTGTATAACACCCCACGAGACAAGGGGGAATCGGCATTCGAAAAACGGATATAGGGTCGAAAAGTTTTTTTCGACCCTCGGCCAGACCCCCCCCCTCCCCCCATATAAGGAAGGAGGTTCCCACCCCTAGCGGCGGGCCGCGTCTCCGAGTCATGTGCGCGCTCACCGCCACCAGGTTGACAGCTTCCTAATCCACTCAGCGCTATAACACAATTGACCTCTTCGATGCTCTGGTAGGGCTAGAACATCGTCGAGTGTCAGCCACTTGCATTTAATACATATCAGCTTCAATTACTGAATGATGTGCACTGTTTTTAGAGTCAAATATAGAATTTCAACATTGGCTGACTGTTTGTAGGTGCTGATACTGCCATCTTGCCCCAATCTCCCAAGGTTTTTAAGTCTATGCCCATCAATTTCAATGTTCCGCCTAAATTATTTTGAGTAACC
>JARGYA010000519.1:0-90356 GCA_029204335.1 Mycena vulgaris
ACTGGAGGACCGTTCGGAGGCCGGGCGGGTCGGTGAGGCGGAAGATCCCGAAGCTGGTAGAGAAGAGAGGAGTCAGTGGGGGTGGAAAAACAAACAGCGCAGGAAGACGCGATATTAGATATTGAAAGAGGAATGGCGCGAAGTAATTTTGAAGAATGAACCGTTCCTTGGGATTCGACTTTGGCGCGCCACACGACTCGGGGAGCATCTGTTGAACGATCCAGTTGCGTGTGCAGATCGACTGAAGACATGAAACACAATTGTGTTGGGTGGGTGGTATTTGTGAAATATTCTTTTAGACGACGCGTGCGGAGGAACGCGAAGTGAAGAGGAGCAAAATACCGCAGTTGCCAAAGTTACCCATTGAATGGCAATGAGTCCGCGCTCCTCCGTGGAAATTAGGACCCCCCTCCTCCTCGTCCATCGTGCAGGTATCGCTCGTGCCGTGCTGCCTCGGGATGAGCTCGTCTCCACTACGAACGCGATTTCCCGCTCCCGTCGTTTGCACCTGGGCGTGAATGTAAGGGTGAGAAACACATAAGACAGGGAAGGGGAGGGAAAACAGATAGAACGAGAAATGGAACGAAGGAAGGTAGCCATGAAACACGAAAAGAGATGTAGACTACGGAAATAATGAAGCAAAAATAAGACGCACCTCGCATGACCTCTCGGCTAGTAACAGCCCACAAGTCTCCAAATTCCGGGCACTATTCGCGCTCGCAATACCGAGGAACCGCGGGCGCGTCGCCTGCGGGAGGACCACTGTTCGCAGCCGCAGGTAGGGTGAGCTCTCGCGCTCGGCGCGCTCAGCATGAGCACGTGGGTGGTAGCGGCGCGGGTGGTCGCGCACGCATCCTCCTGTGCGCGTTCGCAGGGATCTTGAGGGGGGGCAGACGAAGTCGAGTACGCGGCGGTGGAGCTGGTCGATGCCGCAGCGCGCGCGGTGTTGAGCGCAGCCCGCGCGCCCGCGCTAGCGAAACCGGCGCCCGCGCCGTCGGGGGCGAACGCCGCGAAGGAGGGCGCAGCGGGCGGGAGGGACGAGCCCCACGTGCCGGGGACGTAGCCCTGTATGTGCACTGGTGCGAGGACGTGTGTCGCGCCAGGGCGGGGTACGCGACGGGGCTTGTGTGGCTCGTAGGTGGGAGGCCTTCGAGGCTCAGATCTGGATGGTATCCGCAGACAGGACGATGTGCGGGAGGATGGGAAGGAACACGCACCGCTGGTGCTCAAAGCGCTCATGCGGTCAGCGATGTCGTCTTGCTGATGCGCCGGTGTCCGGGAGGTCAAGGAGGCTGCATGACTTCTAAGAGAATCATCCAGAGGGAGATGTCGACGAAGGGAAAGGAACGACAATAAAGACGCAAAAAAAGCGTCAGTAATCTCATCACTCCATTCACAAATACGGGCACCTCGACTGCCACGCGCCGCCCCCCGAGTCCGTACCCCCCCCCATCGTATTGGTAGTATCCCGCGTGCGCCGCGCGCATCGGCATCGGACTCGGCGCCGGCGTTGTGTGCATCGAGGAGGTGTAGCTTGAGGCCCTCGAGGAAGTGGCGTAGGTTGGCGCGTAATTGAAGGGCGCCGCGTCGCCGAGTCGGGCGGCGGAATCGGGTTCGCGCCACCGAACGAGACGCCCGCGCTCGAAGGGTATCGGGGCCCCGTGCCAGTGGGATTCTTTGGGTACGGCTGCGACGCGGTGGACGACGGCGCGCGCGAAGGTGGGCGGGAGCGGGGACGGCTGCGGTACGCTGGGATGCGCGCCGGTAGCCGCGAGGGAAACGGGGATGGGCATCTAAACGCCGGCGGCGGCGGCGGAGGCAGAATACAAGTACGCGGTGGGGAATTGTAGATCGTCGAGGGCGCGGGACTGGTGTAGCCGGGCGAGATCGAGGCGTAAGACGGTGATGAAGAGCCGGAGGATGATTGGGCGTATTCGGAGCCGCTGGCTAACGACGGCAGGGAGGTGTACTGGTAGGGTGAAGAATCCGCAAACGCAGCGTCGCGTGCCACAGCTTCTTCGCGTGTTGTGATGGTGCATTCGTAAGAACGAGGGAGAGAAGATGGAGGAATGCGAACGTACCTGGGGCGCATGAAGAAAAGGACAGCGCCTGCAGATGCGGTGGCACTGTTGGCGTAGTGCGCGTATCGGTCGACGAGGCGGAGGTTGTGTAGTTGCAGTATATCCTCGGGAGCAATAACAGACGCGGATGAGTGAGTCAGCTCACTCCCATAATCCCGATGCCCGGGCCCTTCTCCACGATCAGCGTCGCCGCCGTTCTCTTAGTCCATGCACTCAAAGGCGACGCGCGTAAAGGGATGCGCACCCACCTGGCGGGCCCAGGCCCATGCCGGATCATCGGCACAATATTCCCGTTCGGGTCGGGATCTTGCATCTCCGAAACTCCGATCCTTGTATGTAGTATGTATTCGTTACCCGCATGTTTCTCCTCGTTGGTTGGCACTCTTTCATTCTCCTGACTGCCATCCCCGCGCGCTTCATTCTGCGCGCGCATCTACTGTTGACGCGACTGGCTGCCCTACTGCATACATCCGCCGCTCTTGTCTCTGTCGGTTTGCATCTCATCCCTCATGTCTTGCTTCTGGCCCGCCTCTCCCTCGCTTGCACTCCACATCCAACATCCCCGCAAATGCACTCTCCTTTCATTCGCACCCAATTTCCTGGTATGTGTACAAATCTCGTCTCTCTTAGACAGACACTTCAACGTGAAGCTCGTACCTCGATTATTGAGGTACAATCAGCGATTGGCTTCATTGCTGAATAGCGCACGTACGTAACCCAACCTCTTCGCTTCAGCCCGAATCCTCTTCCGGAGTGCTAACCTACGAATATTTGACAAATTCTATCCCTGCGTCAAATGTCCTATTTGCAAACCGACATGGGACTGATTCGAACTGACCTACGAGAGGTCCATCCGTCTGGCGCACCAGCGAATACTGCGATGGTCCACATGTACTCGTTCGCTCGGACTTTCTCAAATAACAACCGTCCTAGTTACCCACCGCAGATCCAGAGGATAAAACATGTGGCATATTACGCTTTGCCTCGCCTATATCCGCACTTACGGCGCGCCCCGGACGAGGATATCGGCTCGCTACTGGTGACCGTGACGCTGCCAAGCCCCCCCCCCCCCAACCAACAGCGGGGTGTGCTCAGGCGGATTCGAGCTATGTGATTGAGTGTGAGCTCTTACTCGGCCTACGAATACTTCGAGGTCGACATCTTTTGCGCACCTTTTCGTGTCGGGGTGCGATTGATTGGGGCATCAAAATGTGTGCAGACTAGAACAGAGATTGAGAGAGTTAACTGTATCGGTTTACACATGAGGATTAATCTTCAAGTTGCGCAGTTCAGGTTGATCGGTCCCATATTTCCGGGTCCTCCGATATCTCTGATCGTGCATGGGCGCACATGCGCAGGGGATTCAAACTTGCCTGTAGATCGGTTTGCTGCTCCAATTAGGTATCAACCATGCTGATAGTTCCCGGACAACGGCGAACTTCTGAGTACGATGTCAAGGAATACCGTGCTGAAAAGAGCCCACCCCCGTCAATTCTAAGGGCCTTGCTCTCGCGATACAGGAGGGAGAGCGTCAAACTGATGTCGCATGTTGGTCCTTGTCTTCCTGTATCGATCATCTCGTGACGAGCCTCTGGTGCGATCTGATTTCATTCTTTGACCCGGTGTTCCCTTCGTTCGGGCATCTCGGGCATGCTCACCTATCTCTCACGCTGTGCGTGGCTTCAAAAGTTCCAGCATGGGCGGACGAATAATATATGGCAATGAATTTCACCTTATCCGCTGTCTCTTGGAAGAAGAAATGTATTATGTGTGTTGAGGTTGATTGTCTTGTGGCAATCCGGCATTGTACAGTATCGCACGGAAACTTTGAAACTAACTACACGAAAGACTACTTCGAGCGGAGCTCCGGAATAATACACTCCTCCCATGACGTGCCGTAGACAAACTGGCTGAGATCCAGTTTCGTTGTGCCGTGCCGTGAGATGACGAGTGAGTTGTGCGGGACATATAGACCTTGGTGGAGCCAAGGAGGTACCCAAAGTATGAGTTGAGAGGTCGAGTTCAGTATCCATCCATCTTTGAGTGTCGAGCCATCGCCAAATGATAGATGCCCAGCACCGTCGGGATTGACCTGTGTGGGAATCAGCTTTCAGTCAATGATAAGAGGTGTAGTAAAAAACCTCGAAGACTCGAATTGTTGTATCCCTGGACGCGGAGACAACCCGCCTGCCATCAGGGGAGAAATCAACGGAGCGAACCGGCGCGCGGTGCGCTTCAAATGGACCTGCAATAGTCATCCCGGTTTTCGCGTCCCACACACGCACAGTTGTGTCGTGGGACCCAGAGACGACGTAGTTTCCATCCCGAGAGAAAGTGGCAGAGTAGACTTCTCTAGTGTGCCCTTGAAGCAGTAAAGGAGTTTCGGACCCTGTTTCCAGATCCCAGATACGGGCCATGGTGTCCTCCGACCCTGAAATAATATATTGCCCACCAGGTGAGAAGGCGACAGAGTTGACCACACCACCATGTATGAATGGTCCCGCAACGAGGGCACCCGTGTGCGCATCACATACCCGGACCATACTGTCTGCAGAGCCTGACACGATCTGCTCACCGTCCGGCGAGAAGGCGACAGACCACACTGATCTAGCATGCGCACCGGGAAGGCTGATGAGGAGATTGCCCGTTTGCGCATTCCACACGCAGATTGACTTGTCCATAGAGCCAGATACGATCCGCCGACCCTCCGGTGAGAAGGATACAGAAAGAACAGACCCAGTGTGTCCTTCAAACGGACCAGCGACCATGATGCCACTTCGCGCAGCCCAGACGCGCACTGTCATGTCCCCAGAGCCAGAGACAATCCGGTCTCCATCAGGAGAGTAGGCGACGGAATGGACAGTGTCTCTGTGGCCATCGAACGGAGCACCGACGAGGGCCCCAGTTCGTCCATCCCAAACACACACTGTTCTGTCGTCGGATCCCGACACAATCTGGTCACCATCAGGGGAGAAAGCGACGCAATTGACCCTTTCGCTGTGTCCTTCCGACAATCCAGGGTGAGGAGGTGCAGTCTGAAAATTCTCTGTTTTATCGTCGGGACCCGCCCCGGTGCATTCCCCTTGATCTCTGGACGCAGCCGCTGCGTCAACTGGCTCTGGATGCCACTCCCACACACGAACCGTGTGGTCTAGAGACCCAGATATTATTTGCCGTCCATCAGGAGAGAAGGAGACGGAGTTGACGGCGTGGGTGTGTCCCTCGAACGGTGGGCCAACAAGCGCACCCGTTTTTGCGTCCCAAACGCGCACGGTGCTGTCATCATGTCCGCTGACAATGTGATCCCCGTCGGGAGAGAAAGCGCCGGAATTGACCCTGCCTCTGTGTTGGTCCACAGATCCCACGAAAACTACGCTGCCCTTCCGCACATTCCAAATGCGAAATGTTGTGTCGGATGACCCGGACACGACGCGTTCCGCGTCGGGCGAGAAAGCAACGGAGAAAACCTGTTTAATATGCCCTTTGAACGGTCCAGCCACAAGGTCGCCCGTTCGCGCATCGAACACGTGTATGAGCCCGTCGACAGACCCAGAAACGATCCTGTCCCCCTTGGGCGAGAATGAGACAGAGGTCACCGTTGCAGGATGTCTTGCGAGGATAATCGCCGCGGGGGACCCAGCGTTTACATTCCAGATGCGAATTGTGCGATCTCCCCCAGATACGATCTGCCCGCCGTCGGGTGAGAATGAGACCCAGTGCACCCAGCCCTGGTGTCCTTCAAATGGACCCGCACCGGGTGCACCTGTGCGTGCATCCCACACGCGCACCATTTGATCTTTGGACCCAGAAACAATCTGTTCACCATCAGGTGAGAAAGCAACAGACTGGATACTGTCGCTGTGGCCATTGAATGGGCCTGCGACGAGAACACCCGTACGCGCATCCCATACCCGGATCGTTTTGTCGTCAGACCCCGATACAATCCGTTGTCCGTCGGACGAAAAAGCAACAGCCCGAACGGTCCTGGCGTGGCCCTCAATTGTCCTTTGAAGTCTTGGCCATTGGTTGCCTACAGAGCTTTGGATGTCCACGGTTCGGCTGAACGAGGCGGAGAACTGCTGCTTTACTTTTGACTGGCTCGGCGACAACGGAACCGCTGAAAGATAGATGTGGGGGGCACTGTGGGCGATGGCCGGTGCAAATGCGATCATAAATTTGACCGCATCCATTGCAAACTCTGCAAGTGTTTCGTCGTGGTTCTTCTATATAAATAATCAGGAACTTTTCAACGGCGAGACATACATCTGGGTCTCACCTTGGCCAACTTGCCTACAACCGTGAGGGCATCTATCGCAACTCCCGTTTCCTGTAGGACACTGAGGACCTCCAGCCAAAACAGGAACTTCTTGTCCATGAGATCCTTCAGGTCGGCAAGTAAGTCGTCAGAAAGTACATCCTTTTCGGAATCGGTGACGGGCAGGTGGCTGGCCCAGAAGCGACTGGAGTATGATCAATGGGGAGGAATGTAATCTGTGATGCGCTGGGAGAGGTCCAGAACATCGGTATTGCCAATACGAGAGTCTTCAAGCCGACAGATATTGAAGCGGAGTCCATTCTTCAACACCTGCAAACACCCTCGTGCGATCTGCCGCTCGAAGATGATGGGGTCGATAAACCATGGGTTCTTGCCCGAGCGGGCATTATCTGTAAGGTAATCGGTGAAGGACGCATGGAGCGGTCGGACAAGCTGCCCGCGCTGAGCCCACTGCAAGACACTTCCCAGTTTGCTAAAGATGAGCGCGGACGATCGCTCCGGTTCCAACCCCAAGAGTGTATCAATAGTCACATCTGACATAGGGATTTTCCCAAGAACGACGGCAGATAAGGCGGCTCGAGCATGCTGTATGAAGGCTTCATCATCTTCCGGAAACTCTGTCTTGTCCCATAGCCCTGTGCCTTGGAGTGCTACAGCATAAATGCCATCGAGGCTTAAGCCCTTGCGCAGTATGGCGCCAAGGACTAGATTGGGATCGCGAGCCTCCAAAAGCAATATCATAGCCGTTGAAGCCCAGATGAAGAGACCCGAGGAAACTTTAGCCAGAGCCGCAGTTTTGGAGTCTCCTGGCCATTTGGAGTCCAATTTCCGATCGGCGTGCTTTTGGCGGATCTCTGGGAGCTGATGGTTTATGTAGAGGCGGATGTCTATTGCGCTGGACGGCAGTGTAATGTCGAGCAGCAGCTTGGTAATCCTCGGTTGGGTCTCAAATCTAGCTGCGATCTCTGAATCGGGGCGGCTAGTAATGAAGAAGCGAAAGAGGGACGGAAGTTGTGGGAATTGATTTGCAATCATGGAGACAAGGTCCCGTCGAGACTGGCGATCACCGCATTCGTCCAAGGCATCCAGGATGATGATGATCGGGCCAGGAATCTCGTGCTGGGTGGAAGTGAGGGGGTCGAGCAACAGTTTTTGGAATTGAATCTGGATCGAGGCGTTTACGAGGGCGGGATCGTGGCGGATCGCAGTGCATATAGCAGTTGCAACGACTTCATTTGTCCGCGCGAGCCAGAATGCCATCGTGCGAATAACAGCGGCCGGATCGCTCCTCACTTGGTCGGTCAGGTTGAAGAACAGGAATGCGCCAAGACGGTCCAACCCTCGGAAGTGTTCCGAGACGGATGTGGCTATGGTACTCTTTCCTGCGCCCGCGACGCCGGATAACCAGAAAATATTGCCAGGGTTTCCCGAGTCGGATGGTGTGGAGAGCCAGTTCGTTATCAAGCTCAGCATGTCGCGACGTGTTCCTGCCAAACATGGCTTGCGCTCAGATGCATTCATGTCGACTGGCTTGAGGCTATCAAGCCGCTGAGTCCGTTCTGAACTGCCATGTGAGCGGCTTAACTTTGAGCTGGCGACATGAAGTTACCGATATCCTCGACCGTGGCAAGGGTTCTTGTGGACACAAACACGGTTTGTAGCGCTCTGAGGCTTTCACGCTTCTGCATTTGTACTGAGTTTTGATTTCAGTGCCTGGCGAACTGAGTGCTAGAGATAAAAAAAAAAACTCACCAACATTCTCCATCATTGCGAGGATTGTCGTGGATACAAATGTGGTTTGAACCGCTATGGCCGTGTCCATGGACGCCCGAAGCTGGACGAAAGCAGCTACAAAATCTTTAATTCTATCGCCGTACTTGGACCGGATAGAGGCCACGAGTCTCCCTGTCGACGGTATCAGCTACAACCAGGTGCCTGTCCAGACTCATACCACAGAAGCCATTCCCGGTGTATTCCCGAATGAATAGGGCGCACTCTACCGTTTGTTTGACTAATGCGGAAAGAACATCTTCGAGATGCTCCATCTTTCCAGGCAATGATTCGATCTTCTCCGCAGAGGAATAAATGTCGGCCATCATCTGGACCAGTTGGACGACCTTTTCGTCTGTCTCCTGTTGGTTTTGTACGGCCTGGTTTCGCTGTCAGCATATGTCTGCAATGATGTCCCAGAGCTTACCGCATAGACTGAAGTCAGCACCGTCCACGCGGCATTGGCATAAGGATGGATCTTGTTTGGGTACTCGTCAATGAAGGCAGATGAGCAACACACGGGTTTCTCACCTTCGCAAATTCAGCTCCAATGCGAACGACGATAGCGAGGCCAGAAAGGACCGTTCCGATGGCTGAAAGCAGATCACTGTGTTCCACTTCACTAGCCCCAAGTTGGACTACCGTAAGACGAGCCGCGTCGTCCTGGACAGATTTAATGTCCTGTATCGCATTCACAACCGCAACTGTGCCGGTGTGAAAGTAGCTGCTTGTGGACATGCGCACGACGAGCGTAGGGGCAGGCCCGCCGCTCGGAGCCTCCCCGACATGGATCAGAGAGATGGAGGCATCTAAAGAGACAAGCTCAGTTCTCCGCGCTAAGAACTCAAAACTCTCTTGCCGTTCTGGTCGGGGCCGCGTGGACCGCACTTCTCAAGTAGCGCAGCGATCGTAATCTTTGCCTTGGCCAGACATTTACCCTTCCCGGCAAGAGGCTTATGGAAGACCTGCAGAGCTAGTAGGGAAGACGGACTATCTGCTGAGCTGAAATACAATTTAATACACAGGTTCAATGCACAGTACAATCTGACTCACAGACTGCAAATATGGTTCCACATAGCCACCCAATTTCTGATTGCCCCCGTCGCGTGGACCGGACTGCCGTCGACATCGATTGCTACATATAGATTTGGGGCATCGCGATAGACTCCGATGCTCAAGGGGGCGGGCTTCCAGTGGATCCCAGTGACATGTATAACTGGAGTGTCCGTGAGCATGCATGGCGCAAGAGCATGGTCTGACCTGACTTTTCAGCTCGTAGGTTTGCTTCATGGTCGACGTTCGCTGGCAAGTCGTGTCGTGCGTGCAGTGCGCCACCACGTGCTGGGTGACAGACAGGCCTAAAATTGGCTGGCGTGGTCAATGTTCGGGTCCAGTCAGCCAGATCCGTCCGCACCCCCGAGCACTGATTCAGCTCAGAGGCACCGGGAGGGTTTCAGTCAACGCACTCGCACCTGTACGAGGTCCGCCGCACGTGCCGACCTTGACGCCCTGGTACAAGCCAGATGTAAAAAATCCAACGCCCGGATCTACCCGAGAACATGACAGTCATTGACAGATGCCGCTTGAATCGGTGTATCTACGTCTTTCCAAGTTTTCAGGTGTGCGTTATGAAACGCGTGTCGAACGATTTCCTTAGGCAATCCCGCCATTCCGACCGCAAATACAGCGCAATCCACCTTCTCTCAGTCCGGTCTGCGCGAGGCCCTCAGTACCATTCTTCTCAATCTCCCAATCACTCGATATTGAACGCACCTAACTCGCCACCCGAATACTGAATGAGCTGAACGGGGGTTCCGCTTGACTTCGTTACAATCCAGTTAGCGCGCATGCGGAACCATCCGCTACCTGGCCGTCTGTTCCACTTTGCTCTAGAATTACGAGTATTTACCGTAGGTGTCCGCCGCTTCTATTATCACAACCCTGTTTCCCCACAGTCCCTGACGATGCTCAAACAATGGGTAACAATATATTTGCTCCGATTGGACATCGAGTCACATCCGTCCCCGCGCCCCGCTCACCTACCGCGTGAACAGACGAACACGCTGCGCCCACATATCCCCACGCACCCCCGCACTCGCGCACACCACCAAACAAAACCCAGACGGAGCCGGGCAGACTCAGACGACGACGAAAGAATTGAGGCCGAGAAGAGGAAGGCACAACGGCAAAGGAAAGGGACGAAAGCACACGACAAGGAGGAACCTGGAATGCGGGAGTGCGAGAAAGCGAGAATGATCGTTTCTCGCACTCCTGCATCTTTGTCCCGACGCCGGGATGTACAACGACACCCGCCCGCTTGTACGCAAGCGTAGCCGCACGGCGCGTACTCCATGCACAGCACGCCCTGCGAAACGCGCGCCCCAGAACAATGCTCGACGCACAGACGCGCATCCCCCGCAGAGCGCAAGAGCGTCCGTCGCGCAATCCTCCGCGCACACAGCAGGCCAGGGTGCAACGCGAAGGCGCTAAAAGAAAAGAGAGAAGGGAGACAGGGGGGAGAGTAAGGGGGACGGGGAGGGAGGCAAGAGGGACGGACGGACGGCGCCAGGGGGACGACGCGCACAACACAAAACATAAAAGGCAATACGGAACACGCAGGGACGGAAGGAAGGAAGTAGAAGGAGACGATCGGTAACGAGATCGACTCCATGCTGCGCATAAACGAGGCGGCGCGCGCACCCACGGCACACGAGCACGAGCATGGATAGGCAGGTGGAGGGCGCCCGCAACGGAGGCAGGGGTCCTCGTCTGGGCAAGAGCACGAGCAGCGCATCATCGATCGATAAGCGCCCGCATAGACGCCCAGCGGCGGATTTGCGATCTGCATAATCGCCGACGCAGAGGAGAAAAGTGAGGGGAGGGGAAGGGAGGAAGGATGAGGAAGGAGGAGGGAAGTAGGATGTGTAGACGTAAGGACAAAAAAGGGTGCGCAGAATCCAGAAGAAAAGAATGGATAACGAATGAAAACGCAGAAAGACGACTCACCTGCCTCCTCAGCCTTCCATCTCTCATACCACGCGCAGCTTAAAGGCCCCGTACCGCCCTCCCTCCACCACCATCACAACCCTCGATGGCTCCTCCTATGATCCATCCCAGCTCCTTCGCCCCCATAAACCGTACCTCCTCCGCCACCGCTCCTCCTTGCGCGGGCCGGCGCCGGCGGCGCACGTGGCGAGGAAGGGGTGCACGAGGCGCGCGAGGGCGGCGCGGAGGGTCGCCACCCCGTTCGTCTTCAGCGCGCGGCGTCGGAGAGCCCCAGGACGGCGTCCCGCGCGGGCGAGAGGTCGTACGCTGCCCGCGAGGGTGCGTTACTCCTGCTCCTAGTCCAGCTTGTGTGGGGGAGGAAACGGAAGGCGGGGACGCACAGGGCCTGCGTTGTCGATGGGAGGGTGGTAGGGAGGAAGTCGGCGGCGGCAGCGGCGGGTACGGGAGGCTGTGGCTCCGTGTCCTTCCGAATTCGGCCGCGCAAGGCAGCGAGGGGACGGGTGCGAGGGCGGCGGTGGCGGGGCCTTGTGCTTGGAAGGCGTCGACGCCGTGCAGGCGCGAGAACAGCGACGGCATCCTCCGCACCTAGTCAAGTTGTTCTTCTTCTCCTCCCTAGGGGTGTTGCTGCTAGTCGTCGGTGAGTGCTCCCCGTCGTTTGTTCTTGCGGATAGCTGGCCAGCGAGTCGCGACGAAGGCAGCGACGGCGACGAGGGTGGTGAAAGACGGAAAGGTTACGTAATCGATCAAATGCGCCGACCATCAGTGGCAGTGATGGAATCCACATCAGTTCCTGCCTCACATCCAACTTCCATGCGAGCAAGCTTTCAGTTCTCTCTGATGGCAAATCGGGCGTTTTGCGTTGCATCGTGAACTATCGTGACTTGGTCTCTGTCCACGCCGTCTTCTGGATGTCGGACGGAAGTTCTGTGGCTCCCTCTAGATTAGGGGAAGTCAAAGCGGTCAGACGGGACCGATTCCGTGTCGATTCTGATCTCGATTCTGACATCGATTCTGATGTCAGAATCGAGATCAGAATCGGTGAAATCGAGAATCGGTTCAGAATCGAGTTCCTGCTCCAGAGGAGGAACAGCCAAGAATCGGTCTGAGAATCGGTACCGCCCTAAACTCACCACTCCCTTCCTTGTCACGCATATAGATCATATTACATAACTCATTTCATTTTTCGCACTCCTCTCATACACTCCTATTCTATGGCCCGCACAAAAAAAGTAGCACCCAAGAAGCCCCCAGACCGCCAGAAAACTCTCACTGCAAAAGCCAAAGCACAGCTAGCCACCAAGAAGAAATTCGATGCAAGCAGTGAAGACAGCGAGACTGACGAGCTTGAGATAGTAGCCGAAACTGTCATCCTGGACGTGGAGTAAGCTCTTAAATCTCCAGCCATGGCATGCCTATTTACCTCCTGGCTTGTCCAGCTGGAAAGATCCTACACTCAGCGAGGAACTGATCGCGCTCATCATGGAAGACAAGGACATCAAACAGTCGCTATTTCCTTCGTGTGGCCCCAACCCGTCAACTGCCGAAGGGGGTGGACAGCCGAAGGTTCACGCGCAGTGGAAGCTTTGCCTTGCCCTGCTCGGGGACATGCCAAAGTATAAGGATGCTCTGGCGGCCGTCAAAGCTTCAAAAGACAGGCTTGCATACGCCAACAAGATGAAGAACAGACTGAGCGCGTAAGTGACTTAGTCCTCATGTTTGGCCGGGGTTCTTATCCAATGCAGCATGGCGAGGATCACTCGGGGATTCAATGGGGAGATGGGCGAAACAGATGCAGGTATCGATCGTGCCGACCAAATTGATATGAGCATCCAGAACGAGTTCACAACCAAGTGGGGTGAGTGCCTGCATTAACTGGCATGCAGCATACACTGATTTAAAGCCTCGCACCAGGGAAAATATCCGCCGTCTGCCCGTGGTATTTTGACATGCGCAATCTCATCGCCCAACGCCCCAATCTCGTTCCCACTGGCCTCGGCCACAGCAGCACGGGGGCTGATGCGCGGGTGATCATGCCCGGTCCTGGAACTGAGGAAGACGATGTGTTCGAGGCAGAAAAGGATGAGGATGACGACGACACCTCAAGTATTCCCTATTCGGGATGGGACGCCACTCCCGAGCCAGAGACCGGCAAGCGCAAGCGCACCCTCTCCGAGATTGACGAGGAGGTCCTTGGTAGTGGTGATGACTATCACCCGTCGTCGCCTGTCGCATCCGAGACCCAATTCACGGCTGTCATCGACGAAGTGGAGGCAGAAGACCGTGACACGAAGGTCAAGGCAAAGGGGAAGGAGCAGAACCGGAAGAATCCCCCCAAGCCCACTCTATCCACTCCCGCCGCCGCGCCCGTCATCACCCACAAGCCGTCCAAGAAGACCAAGCTTGCCGAATTCAGCGAAATTGCAAAGAACGAGGAGCTGACTCGCCGGAAAGAGCTCGAGCTGGCTACCCTCCGCACCCGGCAAACGATGCAGGCCACCGAAGTTAGGGCCAGGCTGGTGGAGAAGCGGGAGGATAGGCGACGGCACGAGCGACAGGGAAAACAAGCGGAGAGAATGATGAAGCTCCGCATGAAGGAGCTCAAGATGCGTAACACCCACGAGCTTCGGATGTCAGCGGCTTCGACCTCTCACGCTGCCAACTTCCGTTTCGACGCCGCTTCCTCTCTGTCGGGTGATTCACACTACGCGCCTTCAGAGCCCACCGCAGACTTCCCTGATTTCGATGGCTTCCATGGGAATGCCGTCGCTGGTTCCTCGACATCGACGTCCGGCATGGAGTTCACCGACGGTGGTTTCCCAGGCAGTGATGGAACGTCCTTTGGAGCATTTGCAAGTTCTCTCGGGAAGCAGTAATTATTCGCCAGTCACCAGTGGTGTTGCTCAATACTTAAAATTCATGGTCCACTCGTTACTTTGCATTATCTGCCCTATTTACTCTACGTACTATAATTATTACCCACTGTCGCTACTCATCCCAAGTTCCTGACGCCACCTTCGGGTGTGGTGTCGTTTGCGCCTGTCCTTCGCTCTCAATAGACGATGCTTCAGCTGTTCCCGTTTCGCTTTCCCAGGATGGACACGAGTCCCAGCTGCCGGCGGTTCCAAGGGCATGTTTGCCTCGGAGTCTGATGATGATGAGAGTCCTTCGTTGATGAATGGGTCAGCCATGACGGCTTCATCGTCACTCTCTGTCCCACGTTCCTCATCTTCACACTGCATCGCGAAGGAGTGGATTCCGACACACGCGGCAACCCAATAAGTGGCAAACTTATGAGTTTTTTCATCCTTGATGTTGACGCGTAGACCTTTCAGGGAATGGAAACGGCCCTTCAAAAATCCAATGGCATGTTCGGAGCGAATATGGACCATGGACACATGATTGTTGAACTCCTCGTTGCCCGGGAGGAGGCTGTACGGTTTTTTGTAGGGCGCAACAACCCATTTTTCAAGCTAAAGATGGTAAGTATGTAGCTAACAGATTAAAGGAATCACATACGGTGTACGCAGAGTCGGCCCAAATAAATTCTCCTTCCTCCAGTAACGTCTCATGCTCTTTTGCGAGAAGAGTTCCCTCCCACGCGGTGGAGTCATGCGTGCTTCCCGTAAATCCATAGCCGAAGTCAATGATGCGTAAGTTTGGAAGGGATACAATCTGGGAAATATGCTCAGGAGTGACAGGGAGTGAAGATTACTATCACGTACTTGTATATTTAGGGAGTAATTGCACTTGCGGTCAAAGTAGCTCTGCCCAAACCAGAAAGGCCGGTCAAACAACGCGACAAATGTGCCGTCCACCATACACCATCCATCCCTCCATGCTTTACACGAGTGCGCTTGAACCCATACCTTCGCCTTCTCCTTCTCAGAAGCCGTCGTCATTACACGCCGCGTTACAAGAGTGATGGTTCCCTTCCCGACCCCAGCCCAATTCGCAACTTTCTGGAGCCCGGCGGCGTTCCCGGAGTGTCCGAACCGGTACAGCATGATCGCCACCTGAGTCTCAATGGGCATCTGGGCATTGGAGGAGTCGTTGGCAAAGACGGGGTCATCACCCAGCAGTCGGACGAGCTTGTCGAAGGTAAACGGGGATACGCGAAGTTCCTGGCGAAAAAGATCCGGTCGCGTGTCTTTCATAGGTCCGAGGACGTGACGCAGAAAGGCAGGGCCCCGGGGGAAGGTGTCTCGGGGCTGCTCGTAACGGTGAGTGTACATTTCTTCCAGGTTGTGTCGTACCCATCGAGCGGGATTGTTGGTGCGATGGCCGATGCCCGTGCTGTCAACCTCGTCCTGTATCTCCATATCATCCCAGGCCTGACACTCCTCGTCGTCTGCCTCGTCACCCGAGTCCAATCCCGAAGAACTCTCGTCGCTGGACTCAGCATCATCATCTTCCTCGTCCGAATCGGGGTATCCAGCCGGGTACAGGTCCGGCATCGCATCATCGCTGCTTGAGTCGAAGATAGAGCCGCAGGACGAAGCTGAAGAGCTGGAGGAAGATCTTCTCCAGTCTGATCCGAGAATATCTGACCAGTTTTCGCTGGTGCTGTCCGACTCGGATCTGCTAGAAAGCTCGGAGCTAACCGAAGAACTGGCGGAGTCGCCGCTCCCGGAGCCTGATGTCATGCCGATGGAGAGCACGTCTGTGTCGGGCCTGGGCGGCGCCAACGCGATCAGATCTTCGCCGTCCTGCGGAGTTAAGCCTGCTCGTGCAAAAGTACGCCTAGATTTGTTCTTCCATCGCAAGGCCTTCTTGACGCGTGTAGTATGGTAGCGAAGAAAAGTCTTAAGCACGTCCCGAGCGCGACTCTGGCGCGAAGAGAGTCGCGGCATGAAGTCGTATCGTAAAGCAAGAGGGTGATGTACACTAAATAGTAACAATTGAAGATAGTTTATTTACTGAGAGACTTTACTGATATGTGTGGAATTGGTACCTTGAATCGAGGGCAGAATCGGGTCGGTCAGAGCTGATGCCGATTCTGGTCCGATTCACTGAGATGAATCGGTCAAGAATCGGCATCAGAATCGATGCACGAATCGGTCCCGTCTGACCGCTTTGACTTTCCCTATTTGATGCTCCTGCCGCAATTCCACTCGTCCCGCGCCTCAATCCTACTCGCGTCCTGAAGCTTGAGGCTTGATACCCCATGCTCTCTCTCTGGTGGAATAATTCTGAAACGCTCACAGCGACCGACGCACATGGGAGCTCAAACCCAAAAGAATAATGCATGCCGATCATCACCGCTACACGGCATGTCTGGCGCCTACTAGGTCCCGCTAAATCCGACGCTGGCGGATCCTCTGCCTGCTTTATTACTACATGCCGTTGACGGTGGTGTCATTTCTGTCTACCAGCGCCGTGCTCAAATGCTTAAATCAATCGAATTAGTAAATTCAAGTCTGAAATCCGCTCATCAGAGCCCCACTATCACTGCGCTCCGAGTGACCAATGCCCCGCATCCCCAATAAAAAGGCGCAAAGAAAAGAGGTACCAAATCATGCTCATGACCAGGCCCCCAAGCGAACGGGTGCTCCGCTTTAGTTTCTTTTCTTGGATTTATCTGCGCTGGTCTCTGATGGGTCAACAACGACACGCTTTCCGATCTCCACCTCCCTACGAGTGCGCTGCACATCCGCCAAAGATCTATATATTGCGCCCCCCCGACGCTCTCCGCCCTACTACTGGAACCCCCACGAAAAGAAGAAAAAGAAACCGATACGATTGCATGACCAGGCCCCGAGTTGAACGGGGATGCACTCCCGGCCGTCTGTCTCAGCGCGAGCGAGCAGGGATGGGTTGCGTGCGTGCGTGTGTCATAGTTCATAAATCTCCTCCACTTGCTATTAAAAGGGTGCGTGCGCTCTTCCTTCAGATGAATATCCCTGCCGTCGCCAGTCATCCATACCAAAAACACGAACCCCATAGCGCTACGAACGGGCCCCGAATCGAACGAGAGATCGACTTCAAGGCTGCTAGACAGAAATGTGTATGTGGATGCGGAGCCCTGCGCTACCTGGTGCTCATTCCTTTGCTAGATTCCTCTCTTTGGCCGCACACTTCGCGCTGCTGCCTGATAAAATGGTTGGAGATGTTCCAAGTCTACCTGCGTCCGTCCTCCCTTCAACTCGATCATCCATGCTCGAAGGCCTCCATGCACTTGGATTTCATCTTTTCATCCACCCGAGA
The DNA here is from genome assembly GCA_029204335.1 of Mycena vulgaris. NCBI lineage: Eukaryota > Fungi > Basidiomycota > Agaricomycetes > Agaricales > Mycenaceae > Mycena > Mycena vulgaris. The sequence continues at coordinate 17,338 of JARGYA010000519.1, forward strand.
AACTTCCGCTCTCTGCGTTACAACCAAGACCCGAGTCGAACGGGGGCTCCGCTTCTATCTCTGGCTTTTTGAATGCGGACCCTCCGCCACGTGGTCTTCATTCATCTCTCAATTCCTGAATTACACGGCCAACACCTAGACAAAAGGACACCCAGTCACAGAATGTCTAATCCGTCTTTTGATTTCCTTGCGCATACATACCTGACAGATAATTCGGGGCCGCTCCTGCACGCGCCCTGCCAAGGTGGAGTTCAGTACGTCTAGGCTATATGCGGATATCCTCCTCGCCAGGCCTCTTATATTAAGGGCCCGATTTTCTCTGCTTGCTCCCATTGTATCTGGACTTAGCCACCTTTCAAACCTCCACAACACAAATCCGATTCATTCTTTACACACCGCCATTGCGCCGCACAAACTTGTTTCTCACTCGGGTATGATTCGTTGTCCAGACGACTAACGGCGTGTGACTAAGTCGGCTAACTGACGTGCAGAGAGCCGACAGTCGGGCTACCACTGAACGTCTATAACGCGAGGTACGAGCGCAAATTTTATAGAGTATCTGTCTTAGAGAGACTACACTGAACGGAGCTGACGGCTTGGACTTCCGTACACAAAACTGAATACTTATATAGAATCGCTGGGTCATTTTAGCATTAATACTACCTGGGGTCGGTCTTACAATCATCGTTCTCGCGCTGTACGCATACGCGGCGTGGAATCCCGTGTCACGAAAACATTTGGACCGTGTCAGCTTTCGCCTTCTGGTGTATACTCTCCTCGCCAAGTGAGTGATTTTACACCAACACCCGCGCTGAAATACGCACGACCCATGGTCTCTAGCCTCATCTTCGGTATCGTATTTCCCATCGGTATGCTAGATGTGCATCCCGGTTGGCAATGTGGTTCCGTCTCATTCCTGCTGAGCGTACGTCAACTCGCTTAGTGTCAGCCCTCACCTTACGCGCCTAACAACCCGCAGCTGAGCCTTCTGTTTTCGGCAGGGATGTTCTTCTGCATAGGAATTAATCTCCCGTCAGTCCCCTGTCGACGCCTGGGTAAACTGAGGAGTGACGCTTCCCAGATTGGTGCTCCATTACAACGTCAACGGTCAACGAATGGAAAAATACTACATAACTGGAACGGCGGTAGTCTCTGGCGTATGCAACATCGTTCCATATGCATCTGGCCATCTTGGGTCAGTCCCTTCTACGCGGATGTGTGGGACGCCGAATTAAAATGCAGGACCGCAAATTTGGGATATGATTAACCATACCTGCAGATATCACAGTGGTGACGAGGTGTCGAGGATGGGTTGGTTCATCGGAACGCAGACAGTCTGGATTTTGCTCATATCATTCGGAGAAGTCGTTGCATTCCTGATCATGGTTCGACATCTCGTGGCATACGTGCGTGTTTTTATTTACCGTATCCCTCCGCACACACACCGACCGATATCGAAGCTGGCGACGAGAGGTCGCTTTCGCGAGGCCCGCAAATTGAGCGCCACCTACTGCTCTGGCGCCTCATTATCTAATATTAACACATTCTGCAACATAATTATCCGTATCGGCAAGCTCCATTCGTCTCTCGCAGACTCTCAACTTGACCGGGATCACAACCAGGCCTGTACCCCCTCGTTTCCTGTCTCCTGAACATCTCCACCTCAGTCTTGGATCTGTATATACTTGACAACCCTGTACAGAGGAACCTCATATGTTTGACATCTGACACTGCGGGCAAGTGCCATGACCGTGGGTTCATGGCATTTGATTGGCGGAGGACCGACACTTGCCATGGCGTTGGCCAGGCATTGCACGAACTTCTTTGTTCCTTTGTCAGCGTGGGAACTTACACAGCTTGATATCGGTAGTCAATCAGCGATCATTTCGACCTTCGCTCAAATTTCCATTGTTCTTTTGCAGTTGCCAGGTCAAAAATGATGTTGTTCTTCCCGTAGCTTAATCGGAAAAAGGCTCTAGGTTGTTATTGATTTTTCTTACCACTCCGTGAGGGGCAGCCAATTTCCGGGCCCCAGGGCTCAAGCCACACTTGAAACAATTTCATCATACACCGGGGAGTAGGGGAGAGAAAGACCTGTAAATTTTACCTTGGGGGCCCCACGCTTCCCTGATCTTGTTCGTGGTGGGACAACAGCCATTGAGTTGTGGATAAGACGAGACAAGAAATTAAGGTGCCGTTCAAACCAGAACACTGGGCCTTCCCATGCTGACAAAGGAACAAAGAAATTTGTGCAATGCCTGGCCAACGCCATGGCAAGTGTCTGTCCTCTGCCGATCAAATGCCATGAACCCACGGTCATGGCACTTGCCCGCAGTGTGACTATGGAGCAATTGTCAACAAATTCTCATCTAATATATTAGAATTCGAGATTAAATCTCATGGGTGCGCTGCCATTTCCCATTATTCGTACACCTAAAGAACTTCTCACCCCAGATCTCACGTTATTTTCCGCGCGCCCACTCATTTACGGCCTTGTCGCCGCCACGAATCCAGTACGTGTATCATTTCTTTTCAATGGCGTTGATTTAAACGGGACTCATGTACATCCGAGTCGTTCATCCGCGCCTTGCGGGAGCTGTACCCCGGGTCACAAAAATCGAGTGACCTGGATCATCTGGATTTAAGCACGCGACGGCCTAGGTTCATGCGGATGATTTACCAAGGATGCAGTAAGATTTGGCCGTAAATATAATTGAATAGAACTCAGGAACACAGGTATGCAGCATTGGCCGCGCCGGACACCTTGTGTCTCCGATTTCGGAGACGTGTAAAGAACAGAGCAGCGCTATCGACCTCTGCCCGCGGGTTGCGAGGTATTGAACATCCTGGTCACTTTTCACTCTGGTCTTTGTTTTTCAACCACTGCTACTTCACTCCAAGCGAGGGACCGGGCCATGCAGTGTGCATTCACTTCGTAGACATTTTCCATAGGCGATGAGGGACACATAGTTATATGATTCTTGTATCGAATTTTCATTGGCGCTGCGTGATCGTGCATCAGACTGACTTGTGGTTGCAACTTGAACCACGACAGGATTACAATGGCCGCAGCGCCACCGCGTGTGCCCTGAACACCGCGGAGTTGTATCTCAACAATATGCAGAGAGGATATCTCCCTGTTTTCACCGTAACAACCGGTCAATTTCAGGTACCTGTGAGCAAGTTAGAGTGAATAAATAACTAAATGTCTACATAGGAATACATGCTCATAATTCGGTCGTCATTGGTATCGGTCAGATATATTCGAGTTGACGAGAATTGGATGTGGTCGTGCCCACGGCGAAGTCGAGACCTCGAATTAATTCACCGAGGGGTGCCATGGAAGCGCCGCGGCGTGACGGGTAAATTACTGAGGCAGTGCCGCACTTAATGACCCGATCGGTGGCGATAATGAGCCCCTTCACGTTCCTGGAGCTATGGCGCACGGCTACGGGTACTAATCCCAACCAATCCCAACCCGACATCATAATATTGAAATTCCAACGTCGCATCGCCACATCAGACAACACGACCACATACGATCAGCTTCCTTCCGTGTCGCGAACATGAATGCTGACCCAATCGCTGAACTAGGATACGAAAGCGATACAGGACCGCGAGATAATCCTACATGCGCCCATTTCAAGCAAAAGCGACCCGTCGAGTTGGAGGTATCGCGATGAAGGCGTCCCCTCGGAAAAGTCTCTTCTAAGAAGGTCACGATGGAGGAGGGGAAGCCGTGTGGATTTTCAATTATCATGGTCTCAGGTGGAACTGCAGTCTCTGTTTGCGTCATTTAGAAATGAATAAAGCACCCTCGTACGTTCGCAGAACTCAATCTTAATCCATCAGGACCCTGTTAGATACATCCGACCGACCAATGTACACCCCCCAACCTCCGACTCCAAAATCCGCATCACCGTCTATCTTTTCCATTGCGAACGCGCAGCCAGCGCCGGGAGCATCGGCGCCTTGCGCTCGCGCGTCGTAAGCGAGAGCGACTCCAAGCTGCCGCGGCGGCGTACGGGGCCGCGAAAATGGCGAGGCTGCGGAGGCGGGGCAGCGTGCAGATGGGCGGCGGCGGACGGGGGGCGCGCCCAGGCGGGAAGAGCCCTGTAACACAGGGGGCAGGAATAGCGGCACTTGCAATAAGGGCAACCTGCGCGCACTTGCAGCGTCCTTGCTGTGGACATGCTGTATACTCGCTGATTCATTATGTAATCTGGTCAAGCATCAGTGAGTGGGTTCAATTCTGGGCAATGACATCTTTTGGATTTCAGTCCCATTGGCCGTAATAATTGGAATGCCCTGCACTCTGACTACTGACTGAAGGCAGTTAAATCCTAGATGGGATATGTGTTTCTTTTCAGCTATTCTGAGCGTCTGAGAAATATTTGTTGCTAATTTAAGCCTTTTTTCTGCTCTGATATTATCCACAGTGACTACACACCACTCTTTGGCAGTCGGGCCTGAGGCTTTATCTTCCATACCTTGTCCAGAGGTAAAACACTTGATCTGTCCTTGTTTACCAGCATAAGAGTTGGGGCTCAGCCTGGGACTCACTCAGCAGCTGCGAGGGCAAGGAAATTGTAAGCACCAGTGCCAGTGCACGGTAGGGACCTATAACCCACCCGGCACAGCTTCCCAGCATGTGCACATTAAATTGCTTCCCAAAAAAACCAAAACCGTAATAAATTGCTCGAGGAGGGAAGGTCACAAGTTTAACAACTGATTATCTGGACCAATAGGCAAATTTTGTTTTGTGCACTAGATTAAACACAACACCCACACATCCAGGAATAAGATAAGATCTGGGAACACCTTTGTTGACCCACCCCGCGACACCCGAGGTTGAAAAACAAAGAATAACATGTTTATCAGCAGCTGAATCTCAAGCAATGAGCAATTCAAGGCACATTCTAATCCAAAGTGAACTGGGGGGAAGATTACAATTGCTTTATTGTGGTCATAGACACTGTGCGTAAGAAGTGATGTTGTAAAAAAGAGTGGTAATGCTCGAAATCGAACTTGTGCACTGATGGATGTTGCATTACCTAAGCCAACAGCAAGTCCTGAGCAAGTCCGTGTCGGATGCCCCAGCAAGTGCCTGCAGGTTGCCACTATGACAAGTGCCATTATGTTTGCCCCCTGTGTAACGTGGCCGCCTCAAGGGCGGGGCACTCGATTAGGGAGGTCGCGCGCGACGTGGTGAGCATCCCTATGAGCGTTAGGTGCGTGAGGCGCGCCCACGGGAAAGCGCCCCGGGGTCGGCGACGCCGAGGTATAACGGAGGGGGTCGTAGATATTGCCGTCGGAGAAGATGGCGATGTCGAGAGAGGTGAGGGCGAGGAATTCTGTGTTTTAGGGGAACATATCCGGGACTGCGTTCAGAGAGATGGTCAGCACGATCTTGCCAGAGGGCGGTGCAAATCCGAGATCGCGTCGAACCAGCTACCGTTGGGCGCGATTCGAGTCCAGGGCGACAAATAATGGTAGATTGCGAGAACTGGCCAGAATTTGGCGGATGAGCGCCCGGTTAGAAGGCGGCCTTCGAGAGTTGCACAGTGTCCCACAGGCGAGGCATGTCACGCGATATGGCGCGCCAGATCCCAGTCGTCGCCTAGTCGGATCCAAGACTTGCTCGTCCTTGGTCGATGGGTGTACTGTATAACAACGACGACGCCGACTCGGCGGTGACGATGAGGGGATGGAAGGTTCCGTAATCGATCAATCACATCACGTCCCGCTTCCTCCCGACTTCCATAGCGCAACGTAAGTCTTTAGGCTTGCTCGACTGCGACATCGAAGCGGGCGTTGACCGTGCATCTTCGAGCTTGAATTTTGGCTGACTTCTCCGTGCAAGTTGCGTGCAAGCCGTCTGCCCGCCTGCGAGTTCCGTGTCACTCTCTTGACTCTCCTCTAGGTCCTCGGTTGATCTCCGAGTCCAAAGCCTCACGACGACCAGAACACATGGAAGCTCAAACCAAGTGCCGTCCGATCACCACGCCTGGCCGGTCACGTATGTCGGAAAAATATAAATAGCCTTTTAAGCCCGCGGCCTTAAAATGACATAATCAGGGCCTCATAAGGCAGCCGGCCGGCTTATCGGGTACTTATCCGGCTCGGCGCAGGCTTATTTTAGCATGATAATCGCCACGCCATGCCGCCGCCAACGCGTCTCCCAGCCGCGCCCTCCCGCCTCATCCTTCACCGTCCCAGCCCTCACACAACTCTCCTGGGACCTCTACCCTGCATCAAGACCCTTTTGACACCTCTAGTCATCGCCGGCGCGCTGATTCCATCTCAGAACGAGGCTCCGCCCGAGCATATGATCCAGAAAACTTGGAGGAGCCCTTTTTATGTCCCGACCTCTAGCACTAGACGACCCTCCAAGCTCCAAGTTGGACAGCGGCTGTCTCGCCTGTCATGACCCCATTGCAACGATCCGCACCACAAATCCGTGTCGACGGAAGCAGCAAGCTAGGCTGCCACCCCTTGATCGTTCCCAATAGGACCTGCGCAATGCTCGTGACTCGCGAGGCTCTGCAGGTCCATTTGAGGGACTAGACGCCCCTCGCGACTCACGAGGGTCTGCACATATTAGGACCTGGGCGGGTATTCCACCACTCGACACGTGGAGCATCTCGACGCACGGGTCGCGACTCACAAGGTTCTGCGGGTGGTTCAACATGGGCATGAGGTGGAGGTGAGCTTCAGGTGGGTCTCTTTATATTATTTTGAAACTATGCCTTCTGGCCACTTTCCGGAAATGACGCGCAGCGCGACCGATTAGGAATTGGAGTGGCCCGCCATTGCCTTTCAAAAAGGTATGTATGTTGTTCTTGGCACATGACTCACCTGTGGACGTGTAAGGAATCCGAAGCTTGGCCGTCGCAACGAAGACTGGGAATTCGTACCTCGTTTAAATTACAGCATTATGTGGTTCCTAAAATGAGTATTTGAATTGAAAGCCGCTTGAAAATAAATGTCTAAGAGCACTGCGAAGAATCACAGTGCATGTCAAAAGCCGATGCACAAAGTCAATTAATCAAGATCAAGATATACTGTCCCAACGCGCTGGATACAAACTCTTTACTCGACGCGACATATCAGTGTCTAAAACATCAAACACAATGAACTCGCCGGGGTTGTCGAAGTCGGGTACGAGGACTGCGCCGCGGATGATTGAGTGAACAGAAATAAATTCTGTGTCCGTCTTTTCCTTGGCTTTGACCCGATGGAACCGCAGCGCCTTATCCTTCTTCTTCAAACGACCGGTCGGAGGATCGAAAGGCAGAATGAGGGCGAACGGATGGACCTTCTTCTCCACCATCCAGGAAAATACGTAGACAAGTTGGGCGAAGATGGGTCCATCAACTGTCTCGACCAATACACAGTCGTAACGTGGGCGGCCTTGAAATGTGGGATTGCATCTTAGGTAATCTATTGTGGACGTCCAGTTGCTCAGGGACTCGTAGTGTACCTTGAGGAATTGAAAAGGCACAATCTGGGGAGGCAACTGTCAGCCAAGATCTAAAGCAGAAAAGAGCACATGCCGAATCTGTATCGCTGAATGCCAGCCATTTCTGGTTTGGTAGGCCATGGTTGAATTCTTGTAGAAAAACAGAGATGAAATTTCCAAACTTGACGCGAAATCGTTTGAAGGCGGGATCTGCGGACATGTCTTTTTCTAGTGTCGAGAATGTTACAGGTTGGAGCTTTGACCCGATGTCAACGTTGGACAATATTGTGGCTTCGAGATCCTCGGGGTTCTCTCCGGAATCGTCTGGATTTTCATCAAGCGCCTCAATCTGATCACGAATGAATGTAGCAACTGTACGACGGTGGTCATGCTTGACAAGCTGATTGTGTTTCTCGTGAGTCGGACACAGCGATCTTTTAAAATAAGATTGAACTTGCCTGGGGAGTCACGTCCTTGAAGTTTGTTAATCTGTGATAGGTTTGCCGAATTGTCCCATGCATGGATTCACTCGTCTTCGTTCCAAAATTTCGACTCGCGCCTTTATTTTTGATGTCGTCGAATGCGTGACGACGGGCGTGGAATTTCGGGAAGTTCCAGTTTTTCTCCCCGTGCTCCGTGCCCTCACAAGCGGTAATATATTCCTGAGAATATGGATTAAGTATCGACTCAATGGCCTGTGATAAATAGACGATACCTTCATTACAGAGTCCAGATTGAGAACTTCGCGGCGCCCAGCAGCAATTGTCTCCGAGGTGTGGACCTCGAAAGAGAGCAAGGTGCGATACTCAAGGTAGCTGCGAAGAGCCTGTAGAAGAAGAAGGCCAGCATCGTCAACGAGAACGTTGTGAGCCACAAAAAGCATCATCTTTGCAATATCTTCGTGCTTTGAACCGTCGTTGAATGATGTGTTCATAACTGTTCCAAAGTGATTTAATCCACGCCAACGGGGAAACATGGCCATTCTTCGGACGATCAGAAGATATTCACGCGCGGGAATGATAACATACTGTGCATCTATTTTGACAATGGCTGCTCGGCCCAACTCCGTCACACGTGCTTTGATTTGAGTGAAAAGATGATCACCCCAGAACCCGCCATCATCTGCGTGCAGCGGGTCATAAGAGATTGCAGCGTGGGGGTCTGAATCTTTAATCTTCCAAAAAGTGTTCTGGAGTTCAATTGTCAGCCGGTTGCGGGTGCAATAAGGAACAAACATACCTCGACATCCCGCAAGCCATGGTCTTTCAGAAGTTCCTCCCGTTCTGCTGCGGTCCTCAGTGCTCTAGCATTTTCGAGAATTTCTTCGGACTCTTTCCCTGTACGGAGTGGATGCTCCGTAGAAAGGTCGGACTGTTCATTCCAAGGGACAAAACAGATCGGACATGGGTAGAGTCCCTGTAAGCCCCGAATGAGAGCCATCACGCATCTAAAAATATTGTTAGCGATAGAGAGATATAATCAATTGAACAACCTACGCTTCCTCGTAGTCTGCCGCCAAAATTAAGATTCGTGGCCAAAGCCAGCGAAGAATTGCGTCTCCGCAGCTCGTCCAATCCCCTACCCTGGAGGCATGTGCAAGGGACTCCAATAACTTGTAGAAGGCGGTATGCCATACAATATTTTTGAAGTTGCTGAACGCCGGTTTGCTGTTCTCCTGTGGGTCATCTTTTACCTACAACCCAACATTAATGTCGTGAATGACTAAAATGCGGAGAATACATACCACAGGCTGGTGGCCAACCAACTGGCCGCCGCCGAACTGGATGCTGTTTCTGATCGTTGTGGGGAGATTTGCCAATCTGGCAATAACTGCATATGCCTTCTGGGTCCCAAACGATGACAATTTGGACTTGTCGGCGTACAAGACGAAGCAAACGGGCTTTGCCGCTGGATCATCTGGCAGGCCCGACTATGGAGGATTTAGATACCGGTTCGAGCACAAATAAATGGTATAACTGACCTGTGCAGCCCAAAATGCGTCTGCGGTCCAGGGCTCATGATAGAATCGAACATATGATTCGCCATTAAATTTGTAAACCTTTTCAGCATCCCAAACAAAGCATGAAGCAAGGCGGGGATCCTGAATAAGACTGCGCGCCCAGTCCCATAGCGGCCGAGTGTATGTATCAAAGGATTTGTCCTCGTTCTTGTACTGGATTGTGACCGAACCTTTCTCAAACTGAAACTCCCTGAGATGACATCAAGTCAGAAATGAAGAAACGTACTGCAGTGCATTTATGTGATGCCAAATCCCATAACTCGTCGAGTTCGCGTTGACTTGTCAGTGTGAAGTCATCCGGATTAAACATGCAGCGTCGGATGAGAGAGATCAGTGTCTCGGTGAAATCCTTATTTAACATGCTTTGCTCGCAGAACTCTGCCACTTCGAAATCCAGCCGAGATCGAAACGGACGCCATGGCTCTGCATCAGCGGGTACCGGTCGTTCCGCCATGTTTGACTTCAGATAAGCATCAAAGGATCCGAAATAAACTTGGTGTTTGCTATGCGGATGAAATATACGCTTTATATCTTCCGCCGGCGGAGGGTTTTCCTGCTGAGGGTCAAAATCATTTGTTCCTTCGGTAGAGGCATCGTCCTCTGGGAAATCAGAGTCAAGGTAATCTGGATTTCACCGCAGAAGGTGAGAAATTTGCTACTGCATTCGACATCGATACATACCAAGAACATTATTTCTTTTGGGGATTTCCGCTCGCAGAGATGACGGACCGGCCAAGGGTTGGTTTGACTCATCCTCTTCAAGCGAATTAATGGCATGCAAAGCAGATGGAACGAAAACCTTACCCTGTAAGAGAGCCTGAGTATTAAGCTGGGCAGATGCGACTTGACCTATTTCGAGTTCTTCCCGTGAATGAGGCGGGAACGACTGTTGAAGACTCACGTTTTTTGGCTTTAAATTCTGCAATGAATGCGGCGTTCTTAGCCTGGTTAGACTTTTTGGCACCGCAAGCAGCCTCGTGGGTCCTGATACCTCTTGAGTTCCAGGCAGTACCACAATGACGACAGTTTATCTTCTTGTCGCTTGGAGCCATCAGATTGTACTAGAAACAGCGCGAGTTGAAAAGGTATATTATGTGAAGGATTTTGAGGGTGGAGTTAGACTCAAAAGAACTGGTGCTGGCACGGGAACTTGAAGCGGTAGATGGTTGACAGAGGTCACATGCTCGCGTTCAGCTTTGGAATCAACACGATCAATCACTGTTCTCTCAATCTCTCCCGTCGTGTCCAACTCCAGTCAGTTTCCGCAAGACTGACAAGCACGGAACATGAAAAATAGGTATGTCCCTCCCATTCGTGACCGAATGTAACTGAAATATCCAGGTCGATGAATCATGATGGTGTTCCGTAGTTAAGAATTTCAGCTTCAATTCCGCCGTGTGCACTGTCGACTTTCCTCATCAACTACCACGTCGGAGACATACCTCAAGTCGAGTTGAGCCTTCAATATTGTTTATGGCCAAAAGGCACGCCTCTCATGTCCGTTTCCTTAACTTCATCAAAGAAACACCCTCATGGAATCAGCAGCTTGGCAGAATTGTCGCTCGTAGGTGCCATGCTATGCGATTCCATGCAAGTTTTCTACTCGAACTCGTGTAGGCCTGCACCAATCACGTCCAGCTCTGCCGGTTCCTCTCCACACTGCATCCATCAACACTTAACCTGCACCGCATCCGCATCCACATCCCGCACCCGCACCCGCAGCCCTCGCAATCTCCTCCTTCGCCAACATCTCCCCCATGCCCCCTTCTCCGCCGCCTTCGAGGCCAGCGGCGCGTAGTGTCTTCTCCCGCCCATGATCCCTGTGTGCACTGCGAGCGCGTGGCGCAGGATGTGCGCAAGTGGCGTCAGGCAGTACTTGAGGACCCAGTGTACCTCGGCAGAGGCAGAGGCAGAGGCCTGCACCTCAGTCTCGGCGGTGACATTTGCCTTGGAGGCAGCGGCGAGTGTGGATGCGGGTGCGGGTCCTAGTCGCCCTTGCGTGCGCGCTCGCCGCCAAACTCACCTCCACCACCAAGCCTGCACGCCCTCAACGCATCGGCCCGTGAACAAGCCGACGGCACCCTCGCACGTACGCCGCGCCGTCGCTCTGATTTCAGTGCACACTTCGGACAAGCTCAATGGGCCTCCCGGATTGCGCACACACGCACAGCCTCGCGCGTGCAGTGCCCGGGCTGCTGGCATAATAACCTGTATACATCACTGCCGCTCCATCACACGGTGTCTCGCTGCACGCGCGAAGTGTTCTTTGCTACCCGTTGGAACTGGTACTTGAAGACGAGGATGAGGACACGAATGTGGTGCCCTGGGTGAGCCGCGGCGGCGGTTTCATGCCGTTTCAGCTCAGTACCCATACCTCCGCCATTTGATTTCTCTCTCGGCTCTCGTACCATTGTAACGATGTTTTCCCTGAATGCACTGATCGGTCGCCACCAACGTAAGCGCTTAAAAGGCAGGATTCCGCAACACTGCTTTCTTTCCTACCACCATGCCGTCGCAAGAGAATCTGAATACTCCCATACAACTCATATTCCGTGAAGGAGATGTACGGTTCATCTAATACATCTTGAGCTCGAACTCACCATGTATTGACAGCGTACGGAGATCATTGATCTAGGCTCCAGATACATAGCCCTGGCAAAGGAGATCCGCGGGCTGCGAGAGGCGCATCAAAAAAAGGTAGTTGAGCACAAGGAGGCCGTGACAAAGCTCCGACTCGACTACGATGCGAAGTATCAATCCCTTTGGGATCGCCACCAGCGGCTTAGGAAAAAACACGAAGATCTCATGTGAGTCCTTCATCTCCGTGCACAAATATTTTCGTTGACTTCCGTCGCCAGAACCCACGTCGACCACTGTCCGCATGTCCGCATCATCCGACCAGCCCCCATTGCGAGCCGAAGCTTTGTAGCGGATATCCCAGAGGACATTATTGGACGCGATAATGACCGTTCCGACAAGTGAGCTTTATTTACACATCTTCTTATCCTTGGTTTGAACAATTATCAGGCCTTGTCGTTGCAAAGACTTCTCGGAGCTCAAGGCGCCCATCAATCCCGAGTGTGGGTCGGAAAATCCCATGTCAATGATCGTCAGAGTTTAATAGTGTTCCAATGTCGAGACATGGGCGTGTTTTCAGAATAACAATTCTATCATTTCAGTTGCCATGTTAACCCTGAGCTCCAAAAGAAAGTGTATCTCAAGGCACGCAAGATCGTTATGTAATTGAATTGTGCTCGACACCCTTTCTCTTTTCCACCTACTATCCTTTCTTAGAGCTTGCGCGATGCCGAAACTTACTGAGGACTACGACAATTCAGACGAAGAGAATATAATGCTTGAATCTGAACATGCAAACAAAGCAGAATTGGGACAGACAGAATTGGCAAATCAGTGAGTAAAGGATCCTCGGCAGTAGGTTTCCTTCAGTGGCGACGACGTTGGAGGATGATTCGCAGAGGTCACATGTCCGCGTCTGGCTTCTTCTCTTAACATGAGCAAATAATTCCTCCCACTCTCCCATTCTTGATCGCTGTAGTGGATTTCAGTAAGCGTTCGAACGGGGCAAGTATCCACCTTCCTTATGGAACAACACACCGAAGAACAAACCACAAGGTGAATACTGTTCAGCAAACCACAAACACCACGGGTACCTCTTGGGTGTGTCGGACATCCCCTCAAATTGCTCGCACGCAACGTACCTTGCTGACTGAAATTTGGGAAAGCCAGACAGCCTGCGGAATCGCCCACAATGTCACCCTGTCGGCCGTCGGGGTGATTGAATACAAGGCCATCGGCAACCGCTACATGTAGAAGCGGGTCGACCTTTGCATCGACTACGTCCGTCATTCCAAGTTCGGTCGCATTAGGCAGAATCAAGAGGTGCAGCTTGAGGCCGAGGATAATTGTGGTTCGTGCCTGTTCTATACTTCTCAATTTCATGGCTCTATCATTGCATCCCCAACTTTCATGTTTCTGCCATTCCACCCTATCTGGATGCTGACGCCCCCACAGTCCGTGTTGACTTGAAGCATATCCCCGCATAGCCACGCGAGAAACGCACCTTCGTGAGCGCTACCGTCTAATGCCCCGCACACGATCAGCCCCCATCCCACGAGCAGTATCTAGTCTCGTGTGCCGTGTACTGCCGATACCGTTTTGTATGCTATGCTATGTGATTCCATGCAAGGCTCAACAGACTCCTTCTCCATCCGGGCGCTGGACCTTGCTCGCTGCTGAGCTCGTTCGCCGCAACGGTCATTCCTGGCCCGATACACACCTCACCGTTTGCTTCCCTCAGTGCGATATCCCAAACAGGTGCCCTCGGGTGTATGCCCCGTGTCTTGCAAGAGCAGCGTCGGCTTTCCTATGTGAATTTCGCGCCTCAATCGGCGCTGTCTCCGTTCGACGCCCGCATCGAGTCCCCACTCTGCGGAACTATTCTAGGGTCAAGTGCAACATTTTTGTCGCCGTCAACTGTGTTCCTTGCGTCTACCGACTACCGTGATTTTCGACCCGGTGTGCCCACTCTTGTCGCCTGAATCCCCGCCAAATCCCACCCGCTACGCGCCGCGCCATCAACACAACACCGCACCGGCCACCCTCGCAAAGTGCTCGCGGTCATGCGATCGCTCACCTCTGGCACGCCGTGAGTTCCGTTACTGCACCTGTGTCGGATTTTGTCGCGCAGCTGCTTACTCCTTTACAACAAGGCCGCATTAGCGCTCCACCCCCAAATCCCTTTGCATCGGGTTCGTCGAATCCCGCGCCCTCCCCTGCAGGCTTCCGCGAGTTCCGCAGTGTGCACAAGTATTCCCGGACACGCGAGCGTACAAGCCTCGTACCAACTGCGATCTTTTGCTGTCCCTTTGACCTGTTGCTCGCAGGCGAGCATCCCGATACGGTACCCTGTGCAAATGACAATGGCGCTGTCATGTACGAGCTTGTCGCAGACCAGCGCCATCGATGCGCTGCTCTCAGTACAGTACCTCCGCCCTTCGATCTCGCTCTCGGCTATCTTTCCATTTTAAGTTTTCCCCAAATATCCTGATCGCTCGCCACTTACACGTAACGCTTAAAAGGGATGATTGCGCAACACTTCCACCTTCCTTTCCACCATGTCGTCGCCAGGGAATTTCGAGTCCACAAAGCCCGCCGGTGCCCACGAAGTTTTGTCTCTCCCCACCGACGTCGACTCGCGGTGCCCTGTCCGGGTGTTCTGCCAGGGGTATACTCTAGCTATCGATCCCAATAACGTATGCCTCGCCCTATGTTCCGACCCTGAGTTCACCGCATACCAACAGCGCAACGAAGTCCTTGATCTAGCCTCGCAGTGCCTCGCACAAGCGAAGGAGATTCAGGATCTCAAGGAGGCACAGCAAAAGCAGCTTGATGAACACACCGAGGCGAACAAAATGCTTCGCCGCCAATACGAATCTGCCGTGGTCCAGTATCAGGATCTAACGGAGAGTCACCAACGACTTAAGGAACGCCACCACCGCCTCCAGTGAGTCATTTGTTATTGCATCGGTATTTCATTGATCTCGATCATTAGAGAACATTGTCTCCATACGCACCGCAGCTATCCGGCCGTCGCGGTGGTGGATATTCCAAATCCTGACCACCATAATGACCGTCCCGAAATGTGAGTCCTCTGTTTATTCACATAAATATGACCTTGATTCCTGTGATAGTTATTAGGCCTCGCCTTCAATGTTCCTGTCGTCGGAGAATGCACTGCAACCAAGAATATGGGTCGGAGGATGCCATGATCGTCAAAGTTTAATAGTGTTCCGAGTTTCATGCGTGGGGATTTGTCAATGGAATGCGTGTTCTAAAAATTATTCAGTTTCCATGGTTGACCCTGAAATCTCTGCAAGGCACGGAAGATTATTATATAATTGTATCGCTACCTTTCTCTGCGACCACCGTTGTCTCTTCGAGTTGCGCCATGCCAGACCCTACCGAGGAATACAACAGTTCGGACGAAGAGAACGCGATCCAACCTATCAACTACAATGCATCACGCGATGAAATTATCGAGGTCAGTTCGATTTATGCTGCACATTTTCGAGGATGTAATCCATTCGGACAGGCTTTGAAATCCAGCCAACTTTCCGTCGCGAAACTTCTCGCTGAGAACCGCAAGCTCCGGAAGGAGAACAGCGATCTGCTGTCAGCATCTTTCAAAAAGCGACGCAAGGGTACCCAGAGCGAGGACATTTTGGGGTATAAGGGACAGATTGTCGGCTTGGCCAAGCGCTTCCTGTTCACCAGAGCACTTTTCTTGGACAGGCGGGCCTTCCAAAAAGACCCACCCGAGCCTTCAAGCGACGCCCGAGACCAGTTCACCAGTGATGCGGCATACACAAAATCACTAGCCATCGCGCTCTTCGAGGAGGTTCCGGTCAAATTTCATCCCCTCCTCGATGCGCAAACATATAACGACTTTGCGAACGATGTCTGTAATCTTTCATGTCACCATCTCGTAACTAACAAGACTTCCAGTTCATTCGCGAGCACGGGGACGGACGCTCGAGTTTCCTCTTTACTCTCAGGAAAATTATGCCCACTATTTTGAAGGGCCTCAATGTCGACTCTGATCTTCTCACCACCGCTGGCGCTGATCGAAGCAAAGATCCCATCCTTGCCAGCCTTCTCAGATTCCCCACCGACAAGAAGCAGACACTCTTCCCTCCTGTTCTGTTCCCAGGCACAACCCGTAACATGAGCGAGCTCTTCACTGGGCCTGTCTTCTTGAAAGTGAGTGCCATGTTTGCGTATAGATTCTTGGATACTGATTTTGTAAAGGTGCATCGCTTGATGTATTTCGGACCGGGAAGTCTCGCACCCAACGCCAAACCGGCTCAAAATTCGAATGGCGTGAGACTGGGTTTCACAGGCGTAACTTCTTCATCTATTTCAGCTGCTGGCATATTTGTGCGTACCCTTTCTGTCTCGAATACACGTGATCTTACATTCGCTGCCTAGACTCGTTTCGCGCTCTCTCCCGATAAAGAATGGGCCCCGAAGGGTGCCATCACTGGCATCAATTGGGAAGCCGACTATCGTGCATATATTGAACAGCTAGAACGCAATCGCAACCAGCCGCACATCAAGAAAATTTTCAAAACGATTCATAATTTTGTCTTCGCTGGTGCTACCCTCTCGACAGCCGCCGCCTTGAACGCTAACGAATCAGATGATGAGGCCGTGGACAGCATCAACGACCTCATGAGGAGATTTGAGCTCGGTACCGACACCATCTCTGATGTGGATGAAGATGTCCATCAGCCGCCCTCACAGGACCCGGTCATCGTTGGTGTTGCGCATGCGGCCCCGGTGGCGGCTGCCGAGCAACCCGAAGTTGCTATTGAAGAGCATCAGCTGCCCGCTCCCCGGGTCCATTCTCCTGAACCACTGGATGCATCGGAGGTGGAAATTCAGACTCGCCGCCCAAAACGCGGCACGAGGGCACGTGCACAAGAAGGAGATAGTGGCGACGCTGGTGTAAAAAGACGCACTAGAGCAAAAAAATCTTGATAGCGTAGCAACAGCGTAGTCTGACATGTATTTCGCGCCGACTGGGCAGCCAACTTGATTTTTTTTTCTTCCCAGCGAGGGAGCCTAGTTTCACATATCACGAATAGCTTGCCTCTGTTATAAATGACTGCCTGGCGCAGTTGGTTTGATCGTCATTCTATGTATTCTACTTGTACTCTAAAGGTCGCCGGTTCGATCCTCTGCTACCTCTCTCATTTCATGTAATAGAGACCTCTTAAGATAAGATAAAATAAGATAAATACCGCCCCATTAGAACAGAGGCGACTATTAGATTTTTCCTTATCTTACTGACCCTACTTCTAAGGCCTTCTAACTTGACCTAATGATTATGAGGCCTTTCAATCTAACTCTACCCTTACTACCGTATATAATCTCAGCTAACCTTTCAATGAAGCCGGTACCTTATAATCTCAGGTAATCTAATCAGACGACTCTCATCTTATCAGGCTCAGATAATCACGGCCGGTCCTTACGGCCTGATAAGGCCTTATCAGGCCTTATCAGCTTCCGCAGATTTCTCCGACATAGAGCGGTGACGGATCCTCCATTGATGCACTGGTGCTGGTGTTATTCCGATTTAGCAAGGCTGCTATAGCTCGAATTCTCGTCAAGAGTCTAAAATCAACGCCCAGCCTCTTCCGCTCATTGCGCCTGCGCTCCTACCGATCAATTCATGGTGCCCCAAGAAACCTCGCAGAAGCAAAAGGGTACCAAGTCATTCTCATGTCTAGGCCCCGGGTCGGACGGGGGCTCCGCCGCGCAGTGATCGCGGATACCTGGCCTTCCTTCCTCCCTCCACTCCCTGATACTGGCAGTTCTGACTCCTTGTGTTCCCCGAAACTAGAGGTTATCGAACCTGCACCAGACATAACGCGATGATCATAAGCAGGAAGGAATAATGTACAGCACAGATATATCCCTCTCATCGCCGATCTCCGCCCTGGTATTTTAATCACCCCCACGAGAAAAGGATGCTTGCCACTGGTGTCTGCAACAGAGGACGTCGCCTGTGATCGGAATCTTCACTTGATGGAAGCCCTGCGTGTACTGAGTACTCCCGGACATGAATTTGCTCCACCGCCGCAGTCCGCCCGGATGGTTCGGACACCTAGGCCAAAAGAAATGTGTAAATCTTCTGGTGTACGGCCCGGCCCCGATTCGAACGGGGAATCCGCGCATAGTTCCAGCATAACCAAAAAATGGAGGCAGATGCGGCTCTTCCGCTACCTGGTCTGCATCAACCCTGATTCCTCCCTTTTATTGAATACTCGCAGACTTAAAGTGACTAGAATAATACACCTGTGAGACGGCTCACATTTTATCTAACCTCTCTGTGTGAATATGATATCTATGCGTGGAACACGCAGAAAAATGATCAATTAAATTATC
Organism: Mycena vulgaris; assembly: GCA_029204335.1. NCBI lineage: Eukaryota > Fungi > Basidiomycota > Agaricomycetes > Agaricales > Mycenaceae > Mycena > Mycena vulgaris. The sequence goes on from JARGYA010000519.1 coordinate 35,790, forward strand.
AACGCACATCCAACATCGTCAGCGATGGTCACGCCTAGTCTCAGTGCCAGCCTGCCACGACATCCCAATTTGGGAACTCTGTCGTGAAAATCTCGGCCCTAACCAGTGGATCAGCCGGACCTCTGCGCTATGCGTTAGGACCCCGGCAATCTGCAAGCCAAAATGATCATCAGTCCCGGGTTGCACTGTAACATCATAGGACCCCGCCAAGTTCATCGGTCCTCCCTTGCATCTATGGGCATCTTAACATTCTTATGAGTCACCAGAACTCCTTGTAATGTATTTGAATTTATCTCTCTCTCCCCAGTTTGAGGCAAAGGGTTGGTAAATGAGTGAGAAGTATCACTCAAAAGCGCGAAATCATAGCGCGGAGATCCGGCTTTTTCCCTGGTTACGGCCCAGACTGTCACGGCAGGGTTCTCAAATTGGGATTTCGTGGCAAGTTGGCACTGAGACTAGGTCACGCCAAGACCTAGAGTCCCCCAAACAAAAACGACATACATCCTTTCGGCATGACCGTGCCCCGAGTCGAACGGGTGACGAAGACTCCTCCATAATTGCAGATGCGGACCATCCGCTACCAGGTCTGTCTCCAAAGTTCGGGTCTTCAGTCAGATGTGAGTAGTACCTCTGCAAATAATAACCACGAGCCGAGGGATGTCGGCCTTCGTGTGCATCTCGAAAATCAAATGTTTACCAGGTATGTATCCTTCTACAGACTTGGCTGGCAGACGAATTAAACGAATGCGATGTGCATCGGCTTTTAATATTGACTAGCAGTTTGCCCGCGCTACGCTACGGGAACAGAGAATTTGACAGAATTTGAGATTTTAATCATGCCGCTCGTCACCAACCTTCGGTTGGTTCCTCGCGGCCTCATAGGCAGGTACCCATCCTTAGCTCTCATATTTATTGGTGTTCTTCCCTCCCTGGACACTGCACTTGCTGCAGTTTGCCTCCAATCATTCTACCTCTAGCCACCCTCTCCGTTTTCATTTTATTTGATCAATCACCAACAAATAATTGCAGTTTATGACACATGAATCGGAGTGGTTGAGATCGTGGTGTTTGAGTTACTATGCTATTTCATTCAATTCGATCCTAAATCCTGTGGCGCTATTAGAAACTTTTGATCCCAGTGCCTCTGCTGCAGTCTGAGATGGGAGCAGAAGCTAAATTCCATTTTGTGTGGGCTAATAGACCGCTTGGGCAACAGCCATCCAAGGCATCAGATGGCTGTTTTTTTTCGTGTGCAAACTGATGGCTGATGGCTGGAATGGCTCAGATACCCTACTAATAATTGCCAGAGTGGTGTGTGTGCTCTGAGAGCTTTCGACCCTTCTGGTGGTCCGTTAGACAGCCACAGTGATTTGTTTCACGGGAACCAGAGCCCTGTTGGGGTCAGATGTTAATGGTTGAGGTAGATTCTTGAGCTCCCTTTCTATCAGATTTCCGCATTAAAACACATGGCTCACACTGTGTCTATCAACCGGCAGCCGGCAGCCGGCCATTAGGCATTCGGTTGCGCAACATAAAACAGCCATTTGATGGCTCGAATGGCAATTTTGCAAGACATCTACTATTCAGGCAAGATGAGCTCCAGCGTAAAGTAGTTGAAGCCGAAAGTCAGCATCTCAACATTTTAAAAATAGAAGGCCAACATCGCATCGCGGTGGCATTCTTCGGCATGATGCCGAGGCCTCCATGTTTATATAGGTGTCTTCTGTGCCTTCTTCCAGCTTGTATCCAACATCCCAACAATTTATAAAAAGCAATCGAACACCGCGGTGGAGAATCCAGCAACAAGGTGGAGCAGTGGCCAAATGACCTCATTGGGAGCCTCGACAGCCAAAGAACTGTATTCCGTGATGCCACCAGAGCACTGCGTGACTTCAAGCTCTCCATGGGAGTGCCTTTCAGCAAAAAAGCACTATGGCTGAGTACTTTCGGGGCTCTTTACCTTTATTTTTACACTGGACAAAATTCATAACCCCCGAATTCTCCCCGGCGAAGTATTCAACAGTCTTACAGGTTATAAATAGCAGTGCAACAGTCAGTGGAGAAAGGTGGAGAATCGGTGGAGAATGACATCATTCGGAGATTACCGTTGGAGCTGGTGGCCGGTTTGTCTCGAGACAACGTGTTCCTTTCTTATATAGATAAGCTACACGAATTCACTGGCCCCGTAGACAGGAGGTGAGAACTCGGAAAACCAGCAAACTGTGGAGCAGATGTCATCAGTTCCCACAGGCGCCCATCTGAAATCAACCGTGGGGCAGATGACATCGAGCGTTCCCACAGGCGCCACTTTTGTCTAGACAAACCACGGCTTTTCTTATATAGATTGGCCCTTGAGGTACCTGCGATACTGGATGTCTGATGAATCGAAGCAAGACACCATCAAATATTTATATCTGACGAAGTTCAGCGCTCCTGAAAATGAACCTATAGCATTCCCCCTGCCCTTCCATCCCAGAGAGGTAAAAAAGGTCCGTTGAAACGATATGACGAGACCCCGAATCGAGCGGGGAAATCCACAGGCACGAATATACCAATGCACGGAATCGGCTGCGGACCCTCCGCTACCTGTACATATTTACACTCCCTTGTCCCTGGTTACACTCAAGATTAAAGGAAAAAGCTCGCGCTGCGGCCGTGGTCTTAGCATGGATTTCACCCGGGGGGCTCGGACGAATGATCTGAACGCAGTCACAGCTATGAATACCGGGAAAGCACCGCAACTAAGAATTTGCGCCACCCGGTGGCAGCTCGAACCGCGAATCGGACGAAGCCGTTGTCCAAGCGAACTGTCAATATCCTTGAACCCAACTAGGAGATAAGAGCCCAGGTCAATCGACCTCCTTTGTTCATAGTCTTCCTCCGCTGCGACTTCGGCTTGAACCAGTTCAACCACTTCATTTTTATGCCGGGCAAGTCGTGACACGTACCCTGGTCCCGTGCAGTCTTGACGTTCAAAGGGAAGAGTACTCACGGCTGTCGGCCGGTTTTGGAGCTTATTCCGGCTTATTCGGGGGCTTTTCAGCGGTGCCGCAGCAGTCGCGGCATTCTTGCTAGTGCTGTGTAAGATTGGATCTAACGTTAGTTATAATGGTGAGATTGAAACTGGCCCTTGTTATCTAACAAGGGCATGTAAATTACATGTTTCTAACATGACGTCACTGCGCGGAGCGCAATTTTTTTTGGGGGTTTATAACATGTCATTTACGTGTTATAATTGAAAATAACGCGTTATAATCGTTAGAATCTACTTAAGGAAGTCGTCGATGGACCATTTCTCCACGCAACCAGGCTTGGGGCCTCCCGGGGCTGGCATGGGAGTGTCCGCCTGTGGGCCGGGCTCCTTCGGAGGCTGCATCAGCGTCGCTAATGCAGGGCTGTCCAACTTGATGTACTCCGCGATATCAAATGTGGTTGTTGAGCGCTGTACTGGAGTCCTCCCCACATCAAGGCGGTCCGTTTCTGCGAGGCCATATGGGTCAGGATGATTGAAGAGAAGCTCGGAGAGAGCCTCTTTGTCGACCGCCGATGGTGCGACATTTTCTTCGTGGAGAAGATCCATCAGTGATGGTGCCGACCTCTGTGCTGTCTCCCCCGCTGGACCAAGAACGTCCACCAGCGCGACATGAGCTTGATGGGAATAATTTCCTTCGGAGATACCGTTGGTGTAAAAGTCGTAGATACGCGCACAGTCAATGAGATTCTCAGGGAGAATTGAGCTGCGCCGTGCCGCATTAAACCATCCGAGACGTGATGCAGTACGCTCATCACATTACTTTGACCGCTTTTGGATTCGGCGCCGAAAGGCGATTTTTGGCACATTACTCATCGGAAACAGTGTTTTGGCACTACTGGGTTTCTTCTGAGAGGGGCCTGACACAGTTCCTACCAATTTTGTGTTTCTAACACATTAATAACAGGCCTCTGGGACCCTCCGATGTGAGAAATGTTATTAACATGTTAATAACAGGTGAGAAATAACATGTTATCTAACACAGGCAATCTTACACAGCACTAATTCTTGCTGGGCCGGAAGCCACTCCTGGGTACTCTTGAGACTTGATTTGAAAGGAAGAAGGTAATCCTTAATTCGAAAGCTGACAGGTCGGTAACGCCGCACCGTTGTCAGTGCGCCGTGATCGGAAGGGAGAAAACACTCGCCTGTTCACACTGTCACGGTGCGGGTTGCTCCGGGAAGCTCGGCCAAGAGACGGAAGTAGAACAGAGGCAGAATGAGAGGGAGCGGGGCAAAGCAACTGGCATTGAGAAGACAAGGGCAGGTATCTACGTGGCAAGGACTAAAAATCTGTCAGCTAGCTAAATCCCCAGGAAGTAAAATGTCCAATACATCTATAACTATCTGTGTCCGCCAATCTCTCGCGCTTCACATACCTCCAAGTACCAGGCAAATGCCGGAGGAGGGTTACACGAGAAATGGGGATGGCAATATGACCAGCGCCGCTAAACACACTCCACCGTCAAGCTACACCGCTAGCCGACTGGCGAGGGACTTTGATGCATTGACAGGGGCAGGAACACTGTCATGGAAGTTGGAGAAGCGTCGAGAGTTTCTATTTTGCGCCGCCAGGGCCATCCGATGGCTCGAGCAGAAAGTCACGATTGGACATACATAATGCCGTTCAATATCTATTTTGTCAATGACATTGTTACAGCGGCGGCGTGTACATTTTTACCATCTTTCGGTAGACTCTACTTCCGGACCTCTGCCTTCCGTATTCTCGGAGGCCGCAGCTACCGGAGTTGACACAATACGTGCTCAGAGATAAGCAGGCTCGAATATGAGGTAATTTTAATGTGGTCAAGGCGGCATATACAGTACATTACGATCTGTACCGGGGTTCCCTACTTCCGCACTTCATTCTTCCGTACATTCGGAGTCCCAGACTCCCGGAGTCGACAGAGTACGGGAATCCGGGATGATGCCGTATGCCGCTTGATGCCACATGCCGACGAGTAGGGAGGAAACTGAACCGCTTGCCTGGTCAGATTGATCATTCCGAGCCGTTAGGGAGGATTAATCAGAGCTGTTACCGAGGCAGCTAAACTTCGGGATAAGATGGGCTGCGTGGAGTGGGAGAGAGAATGTAGCGAGGGAAAGCCCAAGAGAGATATTGTTACGTGCAGATTCACTGACGGATGACGGACGATGGGAGCCGACGCCTGAGCGGATGTAATACACGGTAGTGATCGACTTGATGTCTCGCACATGGCCGACATGCCGCTAGGCGTAAATGAAAGATGACGTATTCCCTCCGCGTACGTCGCCGTGAGCTCGGAGGGTGTCAACTCCGAACGACTCCATTTTGGAATTTGCGGCAAGATTGCCATCGGATCCTTGGGGAGCATTGACAGCTGATGCGAGGGTCAGTACGTGTTACAGTATATAGAGTAATCGCACCAATCTTTTCTAGCATCGCCCTGCTTCCCTCGATGTCGACGATGGTGACCGAATTCCCTCCCGCTCGCCAGCACAGTCGCGTAGATGACCTCATGGAGGCTAATGATTCGTTCTTTCTTGAGGCCTGGCCATTTGCCTCCCCTGCGGAACAAGATGCCTTCGTGGAATGCAACTATGGAGCGTGTGTGGCTAAAAGTGAGCACTTGACCGCAGCTCGGTATTTTCCAACGTGTTAATATAGAGTACAGATATCCCGGACGGCTGCTACGAGAAAATGGTCTGGGCCTGCAGAGTCAATACCTTGCTGTTTCTGACGGACGACATCATCGAACCACTGCCCTCCTCCGAGAGCAAATCTCATGTCGTCCAGCGGATCCTGGGAATAATCACAGGCGAAACCGTACGCGATACGATTCATTGTTTCGATCGGCTTCACGGCGCTTACTGCTTACTTATACCAGGTGCCAAAGGCCGGCAACGCCGTGGAAGAGGTTACAAACTTGATTTACCGCGGTATCGAAGCAACCACCTCTATCGAGCAGTACAGGCAATTCAGCCGCCTGACGTGCATCTTTTACAGGTATGTATTCCCTCTCCCACGGCAGATTTTGAAATACTCGCACCAGGGCACAGGATGCGCCGCGGAGGCACATAACTAATGTAGCGGACTTTATGGCATTCAGACGCTTGGATTGTGGTGATTTTGACTTCTTGGCGGTGTGCCGGTATGCACTGGATCTATACGTCCCCGACGAGCAGCTGGAGAATCCAATGCTCGTTCTGTGTGAAACGTTGACTCTAGGTGAGTCCGGTATCCGCTGTGCACATGCAACCGCCGCGAAGGGATACTAATCTCGGTCAACGAGATTGTGTTACGATGGAGAACGGTGCGTCGGAGGCATACGGCACAGGATCGGTGTTTATTTTCATATCGTTAGACGTGGTCTCGTATGCAAAGGAAGTACAACATGGGACTCTTGGCGCCAACCACGTCGCCTTGCTGTTGGAACATGGCGCCGAGGGCCGCGTTTTCAGTTCGGCAGCCACAGCCCAAGAGTATATTCGCGAACAAATCACCGAATACGAGACCCGCCTGCATGACGCAATCACAGCGGTGCTTACCTACCGTGGCCCCGGAATGTTGGATGAAAGTGCTCGCAAGTGGATCCCTGCCCTTCCATATTTCGTCAGTGGAAACACGTGGTGGTCGCAGACGGTAAGCGATAATTGGGGGCCAGTACCATCGGGACCTGACCTCAGATTTCCTCAGACTGCGCGATATAATATCCCAGGGCACCCCGCAGCCCGCAAGATTATTCATCTTGAAGGCGTTGGGGATATCACGGAACCTTGTGAGAAAGTTTAGCCAGAAGAGGCGCATGTTGCAGGCAAGAGATCTGTTTCTACTCATTTAAGCTTTCGGACTGTGGTGTATGTACTAGTACCGACACCGATTTTGTTTCACACCAGATCTCTATTTTGCTGCCCTCGGACTACTGTACTTTATCCAAATCGACACTGGGTGGGACGCGTGACCCAGTTGAACCGATTCGACAATTCGATACCGACCAAAATTTTGCGTGACACGGCCGAAATTAACCAGAGTATCTGAACTTAGTTTTAATGCATTTTATTCAAGTTATTCGTAGGTGGCTATACTTATGGACCAGGTTAGATTACACATTACACACAATTCAAACAAGTTGACTTGTTCGTGCGGGGATTTCCACTACATGCCAGTTTGGTGCCCTCATCAGTGACTGAAATTTCAACTGTGATCCCCTATAGATGCGAAACGAGGGAGGGGGAATCCACATCGGCACCAGTGAATCATAACCATCCTCACGATCCAACATACCCGATACAAAATGTCAGTCTCATTAATTTCGGGAACAACTATAACCCGGGGCGCGGTAGATAGAACACGAGTTTCGAGGCTGGAATTATTCAGAGTTCAATCAGCGCTGAGTGGATTGAGGGATTAATCCTACTCAGACAGTAAGACTACCGGCTCCACAGCGGGGATACGACACTAAGACATGGTTAGGACAGCTATTTACACTATGGACAGTGCATCTCAGTGGGGTGGTGGCATAACGGAGGTCCCGAGCCCATTTGGTGTCGGAAGAAATACGTGGCGGAGAATATAACAACATCGTCCTCCAGCCTGGTGACTTGGTGCTGTATTGTGTAGCGGGTGGGATCTAGGACGGAGAACGCGTCACGTTTAATGCCTGTGCGAGAGGGAATCCGACACACCCGGGCTATCTAAGATGATATTCCAGTATTCGGGGATCAAAGGCGTTCTGTGGAGTACGCAGGCATGGGCCGGTAAATGTGGGTCGATGAAGAAAGCGAGTGGGCCGGTCGTCTCGGTGTGCACAGCTTGATCCGTCCAAACGACGAATTTTGACTGGGCAAAGACGGGTGCGTGTGAGGCGAGTGTCACCGTGGGATCGATGGATGATAGCCGCCGCGGGTGGCGCGACACATGAATTATATTCGAGCTCTCGGCCCATGGCCGGGGCACACCGTTGAAGGGCGCGTTGTGCGAGTTGTCCGGGAGTATGTCGATGCACATCGTGATATTAGCGGGGCCCACATGAGCTTTGCCATTTCCTGCGGGGCTCGGGGAATTTGAATTGTACGAAAAACTGGTGGTAGTTGATTTTGGGTCCGGGAACAACAGATGCGCCACTGTTAGGTGAGCTGCTACAGGGCGATCTTCTAAACTGTCGAGGAACCTACGTTGCTCGCGCCAGGGAGATTCCCGCAACTGCTGAAGCCTGCTTCCGATTTGCTTCGGCGTGCGTCGTCGGCCGGTCGTCGTCCATATGTATTGTGCAATGAATTTATTACGCTGGGGGAATCGCCCGAGAAGCACTGTATCTTTGCAGACAGGAGGTTGGTACTGCGCGAGCCCTTCCCACACATTGCATCAGCGGTTATGTAACGGATGGAAAATTAAGAACACTGCTAATGTACCTTCGAGCAACGCTGCTTCCAACGTCGGGGACCAGATGGCTTCCCCGCTATCCGCCGCCTTCCATTTATGTCGTGTGTCCACGAGGGATCGTAACAGATCCTTAGCTGGTAGTTTGGGGGGAGCCGACCATCCGTCTTTAACTCGGCCCTTTGCGGTAGGTGGAACGACGGGAGAGACGAGAGGTAGCTGCTGATCGATCCAGTGCATAGCGTGCAAAAGAGCGGGGAGTGTGCGCAGCTTTTGAAGGGCCCATGCTCTGTCGACCTCGGCAGAAATATGGTCAGAGGAGAGGGTCAACGCAGATCCCCCAAAAACACTTGTGACAGACTAATTTGGTAAGGACCTTGTATTCTGATGGACTGAACAGCTGATATCGGGGTCAGTAAGTGTCCAGTCAGAATATGGCAGCGTACAAAAGGCGCTATGAAACATAAGCAACAGCTGCTAAATTTACTTCTTTCTGAGAGTTTCCCGATGCTGGCGGAGCGCGGTGCCATCAAGGATAAATTGAAAATGACAGCGTCTCCACACTCGCAGACACTATGGTGCACCCAGGAGGTGTAGGGTTTTCGGATACTGTCGTTGACCTGGATATTTGAATACATAAAGCCGAAAGTCTGTCTAGTGCATTCACTGGCAGTAGGCCCGCAGTTTTTCAACGGCCACATCACCGATCAGGGTGGCGCCCTGTTATCTCACAGGATTATCACGGCAGGTCAGGAGTGAGAAGGTTCAGCCCGACATTTGTGTGATATATGCAACCAGTCAACTCTGCATCGAGGACGGAACATACGGCATACTTCTCTCGAGGCACAGCTCATTTCACATGCCACTTGATTTCGAGCCCTGAAGATTTCGGGAGGGCTCCAAGCCATCAACTTCTTTATATCCAGGAATGTCAGCAAATATGTATATGACCCGAGGAAAGTCTAATGTGGTGTTCAGCTCGTTCGCTCCCCATCGGGTCCAAATTCAATGTATAGAGTGGGAGGTACCCGAGTGGCAACAGCGCAAAAACACATACCGGGTCCAAGTACGCTTGTTGGGATTAAGCACGATCCACAGTCAATTCTGTGAGCCCTCCTCTACCTCCAAGCGCCACAACGACGTCCCGAAATCACGGGGCCGTCGATCTTTCAACAGCGCGCAGCCATGCATCTTTTGCTCCGCCAATTCCGCAGCTACGGCGCTCTGCGATGTGAATGATGATTGGGAATGAAATTTATCTGCGCCCAACCATCAAACGATTTTCTGTCAATCCCCTGAGTGTACGGCTCATATGGAATAATAATAATAATATATATTTTTTGGGTGGAGGGGGGGCGGTTTATCCGAGAATACTCCGCATGTACCGCGCGGTACGCGAATCTACCCTCCAAGTAATACCCTGGATTAAAGTGCTATGAATGCGGTTACGAGCAGGCAGGAACTATGGACTATTATAATTGTCGATTCACCGGTCCCCACAAATGGAACGCGGCTGAAAAAAAAAACATCTACTTGCGGCACAGACCAAAAAATGCACCGAAAATCTGCCCGCAGTTCGAGAAAGGTACCTACGGAAGTGGCGGACCGTTACGTAGTGTATCACATCATTTGTGCCGTGTGGTGCCTGGAAAGAAGACGTCGCCCATGTATCATGTCACTGACCGCGTCAAATAAAGACGACGTTACGAGAGAGGCAATAAGGCTGAACTGCATTAGCAAAGCCCGAATCGTTTGCATGGTTTGGGTAACCACGGCGAATGTGAGGTGAGTTAGTAAGTGATACGGAGCTCCCCGCGCCCAGGGCATTTGTTTGGCACGCGAGGACAACCGCCAACTTGATCTCACGATGAATATCACGATCAGGCTCCGTCCTCCCTGCGAAGAGGATTCGAAAGTGCGGAGTATTGAGTCTCCGGAGCGCTTTGGGCTCGAGGGATAAACATGTACCACCGAACACAGGTAAGGTGTGCCCCCCGCGTCAATCCCAAAATTGCGCTCGCTCTGTAGACACGTCCTACGAGCGCTAAAGACGCTGGTATCCGGCCTACTACAACCGGCAGGTGTCGCAAGGATAGGGATAGAAATCCCTTATCTCCGCGGCCGCCGTAGGCGCCTCAGAACCTGGCATGCTGGAACGACAGCCGGGTACGCAGGAAAGAAAGTCCCTGGGACGTCCGTGAGAACGACAGCGCTGTGGCCCGCGTCCGTGGATCCCACGTGGTGGCATGTGGCCAACAGATTAAATCTCCGTGTTGAGCTGTCCGCTAGGCGTTTCTCAGCACCGGAGAATGGCAGCGGCGTATCCACGCATTCCGTCCTGTCCGAGCCAGAGTGGAGTAGATTCCATCCTGTATCTATGGTCCTTCCTAAATGCGTAGTTTCAACATTGTGAACCTGGATCGTTACTTTCGAAATCCAATACCAGTAGTTCCTGCCTCAAGATTCGCCCATGAACGATACAGTGGCCGCGGGCTGAGACTGCTAGTTAGGAAGATGCCAGGAAGGCGATGCAGACACGTCTAAGAGATCGAGATTAGCGTGCATGCCAAATTTAATATACATCCGGGACCGGACCTGAAGTTACCGATGCGATGTTTGCTGAGTCCACGCACGATGAGCGCAGTTGCCCGTACTTTGTTCTGTTTCTCGACAAGAGGCGCCCAGACTGTCAGACCTGACCCAGATCTGGACAATCTGGAAATTCCGGTGGAGAGCACCGCGCTGACATCAGACAAAGAGCGCCGCGCCCCACGGGAATTAAAGTTTGTACCCCAACATCTTGAATGCCGCCTGACAAACTCGTATTCGACACAGCCTGGAAGCTTGTACTAGGCGGCGTCGGTGGACGTTATACGCTCACGATATTGACGCAAGCGGAGTCGTCGCGGTCCTGTGATTGAGGCAGTGCCTAGCAAAGCGTAAGAATTGGCGTCAGTGTACGGCTTCGTGAACATCTGAAGGCGCGCCAGCAGCACGTATACAAAGGAGCTACATAGCTTACATAGTCGCGGAGGTCTCTCAGTACCCGCGAAACAGCCCAGCATTAAGTCCCAAGTCGGCAGGTAAGGTATTTGTCGCCATCGCACACGTCGATGCTCGTCGGTTGGTGTAGGGCACCTGGGAGGGGCTGGAGGTAGGAAGGAAGAGACAAAGTCCACAGCCTCCGCCATTAACGGCGGGATGAGGTGGGGCACCTCAATTGGCAAGCGGCGCCTTTAAAGCAAGCGCGGCCTTCTCACGCCTCAAACGCGGCTCTGAGCCGTCTATCACCAGAAGAGCCGCCCTTCCGGATCAGTTGAGTGCTTGACATACCATCTTGCCACCAGGTCCAAATGTGGCATCGAAAGCATCGGGGGGCATGCAGGAACACAAATGAAAGAGCCCATCCTGCGTATGCCAGAGGACCTCGAGGGCGGGATCTTCAAACATTGTGCATGTTTGGGAGAGGTCAGCGAGGGCCATGCGCTCGTCACGAGACTCGCGACCCAGATGCGAGCAGATCAAGCGCACAAAATCGAGGATGGTTGGGCAGTGATGCATGCTAGCTGGCGGGGTTGTCGGGGAATCGTGAGGCCGTAGATCCTGAGCCAGTCTGCGCGGGGTACGGACCACCGAGTGTAATGGTAGGCGATGGCTGGGTTCTGTGCTTTAAAGGCGTCGACGCAGTGCGGGCCCCGGGGCACGACAACAGCGATAAATTCCTCGTCCGCTTCTGCTCTCTGCGCTACTCGACGTATTCTTCATGGCTGTGAGGGGTCTACTAGTCGGATCCAAGGCTTGCTCGTCGCTGGTCCTTGGCGGATGGCTGACGACGACGGCGAGAACGGCGACGACGGCGAGGGCGGAGAGGTTATATAATCGATCAATTTCTGTGCCGGGTGATCCCGCATCAGATCCCTCTTCGTTCCTTTCCTTCCGTGCGAGCAACCGGTCACTCTGGCGCTACCGACTACAACGCTGAAAGCGGGTGTTAAATGTGCTATTTATATGACTCGAATCTGGCTCCGCGGCATAGATATTTTGGATTGAGGTAGACGATCGTGAGTTTGACTCCTTCGGCCTCCGAGCAGCGACCATCGTTGAAGCAAATCAGCCTCTTTCTCAGTAGTTGAATGAAATACAATGAAGGTACTTGCGTTTCGGAGAGGGGAGCTTGGGTTCGGCGGCGGGAGCACCGGGAAAAGGAGTCTGACATCTTTTGGACAGACCTGCAGCTCGAAGAGAGGATTTGACATCAAAATGGGAAGTTTATTGGACATACCTGAGCGCATACGGCCGTAGGCTCTTGCCTAGTTGTCTACAGGCGGCCCGATATTGACGTGTCTCCCCAGGTCAGGTAAAAGCAATCCTTATCCACGAACTCATGACCAGGCCCCGAGTCGAACGGGCCGCTCCGCTTCAAACGTTTCCGACGCGAAATGGATGCGGATGCGGGCCCTCCGCTACCTGGTCGTATTCTCACTCCCTGGTCCGTGGTTATCCTCGACATTTCCGATGAACTCAAGCAGGCACGTTACCTCTCTCGTACGTCCACATTGTGTGGAGGACAGCTCGCGTGGCGGCCGCCATCTTAACCACGGGAATTAACATACGACAGGGCGCCAAATCCTTGGAGAGGGAGGCTCGGAAATCCTCGGCGGGAGAGATCCGATAGCTGGAAGCGAAGCAGTATGAATTATGGAGAGTAGAGAGAGGGATAAGAGAGGTGGAAGCTCCGAAAATACAGCGCCCCACGGTGAGCACAGAATACCGGACAAAAGGAAGGGCCGCATGAAAGGAAACAGACAAAGTGCTTGGATGCGAGAGGCAGATACGAGACACAGCGTGCGCTGCTAGACCAGGAGAGCATCTCCGCGCACTGGGGAAACGCTGGGCAATTCTGCATAGACGCCAGCGTGGCTCGAGAAATATCTGCAACTGCAGTGCCGCGTACATAGGCCGGAGCCACGGCGCGAGGTGAGCGCGCATCCATCGGCGCAGAATCAGCGACATCCACGCCACCGCAACGGCGCAGGGCCTGCAGTCCGTGAGCGGATTGGCGCATGCACACGCGCACCTTATTGCAAAGAGGCGGCGGTATCCTCAGCGAGATAAGCCCCCAGTCCGCGCATCGCATCGTATCATCATCCAGTAGGCATACACCTCCGTGCCCCGCAGAAAATTATGCCGGTACCCGTGCACACACGCACCAGCACGCGCGCGGAAGGCCTGACATGCCAAGGATGCAGCAAGATGTAGCATAGGCGGCAGCAGATGGAGGCAAAGAAGCCCCAAAAGGTGCACCACCCCTGGCGAGTTTGAGCAGAGGAAGGGCAAAAACCAAGCAGCAGGTGAGTACGCGCAGCGCGAGGCATAGGCGCCGGAGGACGGCCAAGACATATCCGGGGTAAAAGATGGCCTAGAGAAGAGAGTGGCAGGGGGAAGGGGCGGCTGAACGGGGGGGAAGAATGGGTCAAGAAGGAAAGAGGAAACGGCGGCATAGCTGACAGCGGGATACGAGAGATATGGTTCTGGGTGGGGCCGAACTCGGCTTCCCTGGGCTGTAATGATACGGGTGCGAGAGCGCGCGGCGAGTGTGGATTGGCCTCGAATGGCGTCGAGGGTTGGACCTGCTGGTGTTCTTCACTAGTAATGCTGCGAATCGACTCTCAGGTGTATCAGAGGATAGCTCGTCGTTCCTTTGTAGGGCGCCAGATGAGAGGAAGGGTTACGTCATCGATCAATTGCACCGGAGTGATCCGATCATCATTAGCCGTCACTCCATCTCCCCTGCTTTCACAGCGGAGGCCGAAGGATTTTTGGGACCAAAACATGGCATCCAAACATGTCTTCCTGTTTGGGAATATGTTTCACGCGTGATGTAAAATCAAGCCCAAAATATTCCTTCTTAGGCCTATTTCCTACACCAATTTCGACCCCGAACATGATGTCTATTTGCGTCCCAAAAATACATCCAAAAATGGATGATTTTTGACAAGAGTTTTCGACGCCGAAACAGGGAGTGAACAAAGTAAATTTCGCTGTTTGGGTCCCAAACTAGGGTCTTTTCTTGCTTGAAAAACACCACTAACAATAATGTATATTTCTGCTGGACCTTGGATATGAAGAGGCATCATTTTAAGAGTACAAAAAGAGGATGGAAAATCCATCGGTTTCAGCTCATGTTCCAAGGGGGCCAAAAAACTGGCCGGAGGGAGAGACATGTTTGGATGTCATGTTTTCGGTCCAAAAATCCTTCGGCCACCGCAGTGTTTCTGCCACAACCTCCTCGAACACTTCTGCTTGGAGATCACTGACCTGTGTATAGCGCCTGCATACTTTACTCAGGCTGAGATGATGGCCGGGAGCGACCGTCGAAGGCCGAATCGGAACCCCCGCGCGCTCGCAGGGGCGCAATCTCTACCTCAATCTCAGCGCGGACAGGCGCTGCTCCTCGCCGCGCGCTCGCGCCCGTCCTCCCGAAGGCGGTCGCAGCGCGGCAGTACTGTACACGGCACGGCGAAGCCCTGTGTTCCCCGCGCCTCTGCGTGATCTCCCCCGCCTCTCTCGCCCTCACACGGCGGTGCAGTACTCGGACACGGCAGAGTCCCCTGGTCCCGCGTCGCCGTTAATCGCGTGGCGCGCAACGACGCGACACGACTCCGACGAGTGGGGCTATCGCATCCTCGTGCCGCACCTCGTCGATCCGAAGAACTACAGTATTGGATTTGGAGCGCCGAGCACCGACAGGATGTGTGCAGTGTGTGGGTATGCGCTACGGCGGGCGGCGCGCTTTGGGTGCGCCTTCCTCTTTTCGTGTCGTTTAGCATCGCACAGCTGCGGGAATGTCGCTCGTCGCCGGGCGCACGGCGCACATGACCCACGGCAGCGGCGACACACACTCGCGCAGGCCACCAGTCCCGCCCTTTTGCTGTTGGTATCGCGCACTCCTTCATTTCCGCCCCGCTCGCAGCGTAGCCCCTCCGTTCCCTTTCCCTTTCTCTTTTGTCTTGGGACCTACCGCGCGCGCGAGGTGCGCCACCCGCCATTTCTTTTATCCTTTCACGCTAACGTACGCTGTGTTACATTCACGCCTCCGCCGTCCCCTCCCTACACCCACCGGGCTCTCCCCTCCGCGCATCGGCCTCGTCGCAGCGAACGGCACCCATACATCGCACCCCACTCCGTAACGTACTGCGCCCTACTCGAAGACTGCGGCCCGAGTCCGACTGAGTATCGCGGGATACAGCGACGGCGGGGGGATCCACGCACACGGCGTTTGTCGAGCGGTATACGCTCGGATCGGCGCGTGGGACGGGCATAAACTGACGCACAGGCTGTGCATCCCCGCCAGCGAGCGAACCGCCGGATTGAGAGGCGCTGTACTAGGAAGCTAGTTAGAGAGAGTGAAACAGACTACACGTACGCGAGCTTGCCTGAGTTTCACATGAATCAAATACTTACAGTTGCCCGTTGGAAAGCGTGGGTGCGTCCGGAGAGTTGAGGCAAAGGAAGCACGGCTGTCAGGGTGCGGGTAGCTCCGAAGACCTAAACGAGAAAAGAAAAAATATAGAGGAGATTCGAGTTGGGAGCGGGACAAGCGGGAGCGGGGCAGAGCAACTGGGAACTGGCGTTGAGAAGATAATGATGTGTAGCTATCATACGTGACAGATTAATATATACCGATCTCCCGGACCTCCAACGCCAAATGGCGGAACTTTCTAACACGAATTCCTCAAATCATTATCAAGCCAAGATCTACAATTGCGCTGGTAGCTAAATATATGTTTGATGTCCTAGAGGTATTCTGTTCCGGTGTTTCGTCTGGTAACTTGAGAGGCTAACCCGAGTTGTACTAATTATTTCTCGTCTTTCAGCGTTCTTCTGCCTCTACGGGGGCGAGTTAGACGTTTCGACCGAAGGCTACGACCGCGAGCTCGTCTAGAGGAGTTCTGAGAGGCCCAGGGGCGATGGTGTATATAGTGCGTGTAAATCGGGGGAATCCCTGAAAACCGGCGTTCATGAATTGGACCGCGCCGAGTAAATCTACCTACCTACCTACCTCCCTACCGCTAACCGAATCCCCAATAAGTAAATCCTATATCCGTCTTAGATCCAGCGCCACTACAACAGCACTTCAGCCGAGGCTATGCAAGTCCTCCTTCTTTCATGCCACTATTAACTCGCCAGCGGACGCTGGACAGCGTACTCAGCTGGTGGTCAGACAGCAACCGTCCTGGCGCAACAATCAATCTTCACGCAGCTGCGAAGCCGCTGATGAAATGGATGTATCACCGACAGGCGTTAGATTTCATCAAGAAGAACCACGACCTGCCACTTTCGGAAGCAACTCTGCAGATTTATTCAAACTACCTAGGGTATGGTAGCCCACTGATGCGCTGGAACTTGCACTGATAACTCGCCGCTTTTTAGGTGGAAATATGTTCCACATTCAACCAAGATTGCAATTCTGACCGAGCTTACCTGGCGAGCTAGTTCTGAGGAAGATGCGCGCGCCTTGGTACACTCTGGTTTGCTGTATATACTCCCGCAACTGTCTGAAGAACGGTCCTGGGGTATCGCGAAGCTGTTGTTAGAACGCCTGGGGAGACGTAGATCCACCACCGTGGCTACCTGTGCCACATTGGCCGATCTCATTCGGTCAGTCATTACGATCCCATTCAGAGTTGTATCTCATGTCGGAGCAGTGCCAGCAGCACTGTCCTGCTTGTGGTGGAACTTGAAGCGCTGTGCAACATCACCGGCTCCCCAGACGGCGCGGAAGCCGCCATGGACGCGATTCAGAAGGTCCTCAATCACGTTGCTAAGCTGCTTCGATTGCCCACTCTCGAACCCCCTGCACTCACAATGGTGACAACCCTCGCGGGGCACAAATCGACGGGGAAGACGACTTGCAAACTCCTTGTAAGTCTCTTAAGGTGAGCCCCCCTTCGGTCTTCCAGGGACGGTTTTCATGTTGGATCAGTGAAGGGAACATTGGAAGCCCCGCGGAAATCATTGACGCACTATCCAACGTTGCCCTGTCACGCGATGGCGGGCTGGCCTGCATTGACGCGAAGTTGGTAGATCACGTCGGGGAGCTACTCCAGTTGCCGAACTGCAAGCTGCCAACGCTCAGGATGGTGAGACGTCTGGGGCGAGCTTACACACTTTCCATGAATGTGGCCACTCGCGAGCAACGTGTGGAGCTCCTGTAGTGAGTCGCCTTGTAGGTGTCCTTGGCGAATTTCCTCACTTCAGAGTAGCGACACTGACTCCGAAGTCCAAGAAGATGCCCTTGAGATCCTATGCGGCATTACCCATTCGCCACAAGGCGCACAAGCGGCCATAGATGCAAAGATACTAGATCGAGTCGTGGGCTTGCTCGAGTTACCGAGTTGCAGGCTACCAACGCTCAACATGGTCAGACGTCTAACGGACAGTAACAAACTTTGCATGGATCTTGCCGCCTGCAAGTATCTTGTGGCTCTGCTGCAGTGAGTCGTCTTGTTTATTTTCTTCGCCAATGACCTCATTCCAGAGCAGCGACAGCGACGTCGATGTCCAAGAGGGCGTCGCTGCCATCTTATACAACATTACCCATTTAAGCCACGGAGCCCGGGCGGCCATGGATGCAAAGGTGCTCGACCACATCTCGGCACCGTTTGCATCAGGCGATATCGACGTACGGACGTGGACATCCATGATGCTTGAACATCTAGCGTCCTACCCGGACATGGCTGCGGCCACTTGCGAACGACTTGTTGTTCTCTTGAGGTGAGTTTCCTTCCCTCACGTCATTGCATTGTTTTCATGCAGACGTAGTGATGAGAACGACAATGTGCGCTACGGGGCGGTCGCCGCGCTATCGGAAATTTCCAGGTCTGCAGCCGGTGCGCGGGCGGCCGCGGATGCAAGAGTGGTTGACCAGGTTGGAGAACTGCTTGAGTCGCCGAACCTGCAGGTGGGGAGATTGGCGTCTGGGATTGTGGTGGAACTGGCGCGCTATGGCTAGAGGCGCGCGCGCGCGCTTGAGCGTCACCAGATTCTTGTCAGCAGTCTGTCTAGCTACACATCCTGCTTCGGCCCGAGCAGACATTCAGAGTTACGTGCCTGGAACGGCGTTGAGTCTACTTGTCCGCAGATCCAATGGGAATTCATATCTTGGGTCCACCACCGGATGCTGAGTACATCGACTAAAAGGAAAAAAAAGAGCAAATCGCAGGCGAAGGGAACGATAGGCGGCGATTCGAGACGTAGCTATGCGCCGCAGTGCAGGCCGAGTACGCAAAAAAAAACAATTTTATGAACAACACTGCGGAAAACACCGTGAATATTCCCCGTAAATACACACTGTGTTCCTTCCATCCCCCCAGGGACTCGAGCACTCCGTGAGCCCATGCAGCGTATACCCCTAGGGGAGCACGCCGCGGGCGCGTACACCCGAGATCTTGCCGTGGGCGCAGACAAGGGATATCCCGCCGCAGGGGCAGACTTGCTTGCGTCCGGTGCTCGCGGCAACCGCCTCCCCCACGCACCGTCCCTCGCCCGTGAAGAGGAAACGAAGCGAGCGACGACGGGAGAGTGCCGCGGGCGCTGAATCGCGCCGCAGGCGCCCACCCCCTCGACAAAGCCGAGACGATGGTTCTGTACATCGTCATCGGATACACCACAGCGGGATGCACCATCCGCCACCAGGGCATTGACGTCGGCATCGTTCCCAGCGAAGCCCGCTGCTAGACGAGCGCACCGCACCCGCCCCGCGCACGCATCGTCATCGTCATTGTCTCCGTCTCCGGTGCCACAATCGGCCGCCCACGCCACAACCCCAACACCGCGCACTTGTGCACACGAAGCAGACGTAAAGGCGCATCGCTGGGCCTTGATACCGCGCACGAGCACGAGTGCCATGCGTAGGATGCGGGGGCGCCTATGAATAGGCACCCAGGTGGGGATTTGCACTCCGGGTAATCGCCGATGGCGAGGAAAGGGCAATGCGGGGAGGGGTGGGGTGTATAAGAGCAGGAGGAAGAAGAAAAGGCGAATGGGGAAGGGAAGGAAAGTAGGATGCATAGACGTAAACGAAGAGAAAAGAAAGGGTGCGCAGACTCAAGAAGAAAAGAATGAATAAAGGATGAAAACGCAGAAAAACAACTCACCCGCCTCCTCCACCTTCCACCCCACGCCCAGCTCAAAAGCCCCCTCACCTCCCTCCTTCTTGGACCCTCACAACCGTCGTCAGCCCCCACTGAAGACACAGCCGTAGCTCATGCGCCCCGGCAAACCGCGCCTCCTCCGCCACCGTCGCCACACGTGGCGAGGAAGGCGTGCACGACGCACGCGACGGCGGCGCGGCGCACATCGAGCGCGAGCGCGCTAAAGACCAAAGGCGTGGCAACGCCCGTGAGTTCGGCGTACGCGCGCGCGACGAGGCGCGCGGAGCCCCAGCGAGGGGAAGCCGTACGCTGCCCGTGGGGGTGGTGCCCCTCCTATTTGTCCCTGCTGAGCGCTGAGTAGGCGAGCGAGCCGTTAGTATTGCAGCGAAAGGGACTGCGTTGTCGATGGGAGGGTGGTAGGAAGCCGACGGCGGCGGCGGTGCAGTGCGGTACGGGAGGGTGTGGCTCCGTGTAGGCCCGAAATCGTCCGTCCTAGGCAGCTACGGCACAAGGCAACGGGCGGGGGCGGCTGGGCCTTGTCCGCCGTGCGGCGCGCGAGAACAGCAACGGCATCCTCCGCACCTAGCCTTCGTCTCTGCTAGCAGTTGTGTTTGAAGGCGCTGGTCGTTGGAGTAAAGGGCTCCTCGTCGTTCGTTCTTGCGGATAGCTGGCCAGCGACGGCGAGGACGGCGACGACAAGGGTACGGAAAGGTTACGTAATCGATCAATTGGATGATCTCGCCAATTATCACAATCCACATCACTTCCTGCCTTCGCATCCAAGCGAGCAAACTTTCAGTTTTCGGCGACGGCAAAGGGGGTGTTTGCTGCCGCGAGCTTGAGTGGTCTCACTAAGACCGGTGTGCAAGCTATCTATCTGCCGCTTCGAAGCTCGGGTTACTGCAACCTCCGTGCTCATCTTGGTGTTGGATTTCGTCTCATAATATTCCTTCCCGATACTGGTCATGCTGATTATCATGGCAACGGCCGACGCACATAGGAGCTCAAACCAGAACCGAACGCCATCCAAATACTGAATGCCGATTACCACCCCCACGACAGACAGTCTACTCGAGTCTCAGTCCCGCCAACTCCGAGCGGCGGCGGATCCTCTAGTTGATGCTTTATCACCACTGGTGCGATTTAGTCCTTAACTCTGACTGTGCTGATGCGACTAGATGAAACTGATTTCTCGCTCGTCACTGCAATCTGATGTACTCCAAATGACGCGCTCAAGCATCAAGTCCAAACTCCCCTCCTTGGATCCTCTCTCCGCTGGTCCACGATATCGGTGCTGCTCCTCTCTCAATCTCGCAGCCCTAACGCTGAAATTAACTCAAAACCCAAGCCTCTTCCGCTGAATCCTGATCACACTGACCGATCCCCACACTATGACTACAAAGGCTCAACGAACAAATGCAGGAGAAAAACTCATGACCAAGCCCCGAATCGAACGGGCGTATCCGGTTACCCTTCATTATTGTCATGTAAGAAACACGGATGCGGGCCGTCCGCTACCTGGTCTTCCATGCTCCCTTCATTTCTTGCTTTTACCCGACACTTCGCACCTCGCGCCGGCGTCTGGTAATTCAAGATCAACTCCATTCAATTGCCAAACTTCAGCCCTTCAGCGCAAATAAACCCCAATCAACCTTCTCAACCCAAGTGTTTGAGGCCGTCTTCCATCGACCACACGTACCTCGAGAAGAAAAAATATCCTACGAATCCGCGTATGACTAAGCTCCGAGTCGAATGAGGGTCACCCTCACGATGCCAACAAACGAAGATGCGGACCCTCTGCTCCCTGGTCTTTCCCCACCTCCCGAGTCCTCGCTCATCCAAATTACCTCGCGCCGTCGTCTGATAAATCGTGATTCCCATGCAAGTCTGGGTTTTGAAACCTGAGCTCAAATCAATTCGAATGAATCTTCGACCAAGACTTTCGATACTGCTTACGTCCGGCACATAGGAAAAAAAGCAGCAGTTTTACGACCGACCATGATCAGGCCCCGAGTGGAACAGGTGAATGCGGATGCGGGCCCTCCGCTACCTGCTCTCTTTCCCACTCCCACGTCCTCTGCTATCCGGGATACTTCGCGCCAGTTCCTGCTCCATCTACATAATTCCATTGAATTCTGGGACAACGCGCTGGGCTTTCTTGCTACCGTGATTGCGAAACTTTGTAAGCCTGGATTTGCAATCAACCCCGGAATCACACCTAGACAGGACACCCGTGCGTATATACTAGTCGGAGTTCTGACGAACAGAAAGCGGAGCAGAGGCTCCGTAATCATGACCAGGCCCCGAATCGTTTATTTTCTTCTCTTGAATTTAATGACGGCGGATGCGGGCCCGTCGCCACCTGAGCTTCCTTCCACCCCCTTCCTACTCTGCGCTGGTCTCTGAATTATCAACAACACACGTTCAGATCTCAATCTCCCTACGAGTACGCTGCACATCTACCACAGATCTATACATTGCTCTCACCGACGCTCTCCGCCCTACTATTTAGAACCCCCCATGAAAGAAAAAAAAAGAAAACACCGATACGATTGCACGACCAGGCCCCAAGTCGAACGGGGGTGTCCACTTAACCCGGGGAATAGGATCTTGAATGAACGCGAATGCGGACTGTCCGCCATCTCGTGGTTCCGTTTAATCCGCGCTCTTCGTACTCCGCGCCGGTGGGTTACACAAACACCGGGGAGATAATGTTACAAAGCCTGGGGAATCTTAGAACTTCTCTGCGAATACATTTGACCATCCGCACACAGATAATCTCCACAGCCTCCGCATAGACTGCCTCTACCCCTTAATGGAACCAAAATCTCCCAGTAACTATACAAAGTTTGTTTAAACAACCTGCGTCTCAACGTAAAACCCTGCTCAAGCAATGCTTTACTTAACACGCGTTTAATCCTGATTCAAACAGGTTTAAATTGAAACACGGAGCAAACGATTCACTACACGCGAGGGTCGAACACACACCAGCTGCGGATGGACATCCAGGAGGATCCAACTGAGCTAAGGCACTGTTGCCCGACTGTCGCACAAATGCGTTAAATAACAGAAAAACAGATAACCTTGTTATACCCTGTTTGATCACTAATTAAACACCGTTTTTTCAATTCCAGGGTCCAAAGCCTTCACCGTGAGGGTGACAGTAGAAAATTGCTTCCGCCCAGTTAAATATCCCCTGTGAGTCAGCAGTAAACGTACGCGCACTATCCGCCGCGCTATCGCAAATCGAAAATCTCCGGCGCAGCCTCGCGCATCTAGACGTGGCCCCTGTCCGCGTCCTAAAAATCAGCATCACAGTCATCAGCACAATGATCGGCGCCACGCCACGATGAGGGGAAAGGTAAAAGGCAGACACAAGGAAGCCCAGGGGAACTGTGGAGACGCACCGTATAGATGGGCACGTCGGGATGCAGGTGAAACGCCTGCTTCGCGGTGCACTGGAGGACCGTTCGGAGGCCGGGCGGGTCGGTGAGGCGGAAGATCGCGAAGCTGGTAGAAAAGAGAGGAGCGATTGGGGATGGAAAAACAGCAGCGCAGGAAGACGCGATTAGATGTTACAGCTGTTCTCGAAATTAATGAGACGAGCAATTTTTTTTTCTCTCTGTTCCCGAAATGGAAATCTAGCCAACGAGCATGGTAGCCCATCTCCAGCGTTCCCCAGGACACTAGTTGAAAATATGTGTGTCCCTTGTGACTTTCCTGAGCCCGACCGTCTTGCGGATCGGAAGGAAAGCCCGATTCTGGGAATGTCCGATAGTCACGTGCAATATTAATTGCTCGGATCGTTTCAGTTGTACATAGCCTTCGCGCCTTTCCTCTATTTGCGGATGTGACGACTTTACAGCCCATAGGAGAGTCAGGTGTACCTCACTGTGTACTCCCCTGTTGAAATTTCTCTGGGTGAGCAAATCTTCCATTTTGGGAACGGAGACAAAAAAAACTCGCTCGTCTCATTAATTTCGAGAACAGCTGTAAACGACTAAGGCATGCTGAAACGAAGAACGCAGCGACTGAGGAATGCGCGAAGTAAATTTTGAAGAATAAAAACGTACTTGGGATCCGCGCCGACGACCGCGAACGACTCGGAGAGCATCCGTTAGAAGCTCGCGTGCGTGTGCAGAACGACTGCAGACATGAAACACGATTGTGTTGGGGGGATGTGCATTTGTGAAATACTCTTTTAGACGACGCGGTGCGGAGAAACGCGAAGGAAGAGGAACAAAATACGGCAGTGCAAAGTACCCATTCAATGGTGATGAGCCCGCGCTCCTCCGTGAATATTAGGATTTTCTTTTTGTTTATCGTGCAGGTATCGCCCGTGGCGTGCTGCCTCCGGATGAGCGTCGTCTCCACTACGAACCGCGATTTCTCGCTGCCGTCGTTTGGACCTGGGCGTGAATGTGAGGGTGAGAACATGTAAGACAGAGAAGGTGGAAAAAACGATAGAACGAGAAATGGAACGAAGGAAGGCAGCCATAGAACATGAAAAGAGATGTAGACTACGGAAATAATGAAGGAAAAATAAGACGCACCTCAGTAACAGCCCACAAGTCTCCAAATTCCCGGTCACTATTCGCGCTCGCGATGCCAAGGAACCGCGGGCGCGTCGCCTGCGGGAGGACCACCGTTCGCAGCCGCGGGTAGGGCGAGCTCTCGCGTTCGGCGTGCTCAGCATGAGCACGTGCGCGGTAGCGGCGCGGGTGGTCGCGAGCGCATCCTCCTGTGCGCGCTGGCGGGGATCTTGAGGGGGGGCGAACGAAGTCGAGTACGGGGCGGTGGAGCTGGACGCTGCCGCAGCGCGCGCAGTGTCGAGCGTGGCCCGCGCGCCCACGCTAGCGAAACCGGCGCCCGCGCTGTCGGGGGCAAACACCGCGAAGGAGGGCACAGCAGGCGGGAGAGACGAGCTCCACGCGCCGGGGACGTAGCCCTGTGTGCGCTGGTGCGAGGACGTGTGTCGCGCCAGGGCGGGGTACGTGACGGGGCTTGCGTGGCTCGTATGTGGGAGGCCTTCGAGGCCCAGATCTGGATGGTATCCGCAGACAAGATGATGTGCAGGAGGATGGGAAGGGACACGCACCGCTGGTGCTCGAAGTGCTCATGCGGTCAGCGACGTCGCCTTGCTGATGCGCGGTGTCCGGGAGGTCAAGGAGACTGCGTGACTTCTAAGAGAATCATCCAGAGGGAGATATCGACGAAGGGAACGGAACGACAATAAAGACTCTAAAGAATCGTCAGCAATTTCATTACTCCATTCACAAGTACGAGCACCTCGACCGCCACGCACCGCCTTCCGAGTCTGTACTCTCCCCGTCGTATTCGTACTGTCCCGCGTGTGCCGCGCGCATCGAATCGGACCCAGCGCTGGCGTCGTGTGCGTCGGGGAGGTGTAGCTTGAGGCTCTCGAGGAAATGGCGTAGATTAGCGCGTAATTGGAGGACGCCGCGCCGCCCGAGTCCGGCGGCGGAATCGGGTTCGCGCCACCGAACGAGACGCCCGCGCTCAAAGGGTATCGGGGCCCCGTCCCAGTGGGATTCGTTAGGTACGGCTGCGACACGGTGGACGACGGCGCGCGCGCTGGTGCTCGAAGCGCTCGTACGGTCAGCGACGTCGCCTTGCTGATGCGCGGTGTCCGAAAGGTCAAGGAGGCTGCGTGACTTCTAAGAGAATCATCCAGAGGGAGATATCGACGAAGGGAACGGAACGACAATAAAGACGCAAAAAAATCGTCAGCAATCTCATCACTCCATTCACAAATACGGATACCTTGACCGCCACGCACCGCCTTCCGAGTCTGTACTCTCCCCGTCGTATTCGTACTGTCCCGCGTCGTCGCGCGCATCGGCATCGGACCCGGCGCCGGCGTTGTGTGCTTCGAGGAGGTGTAGCTTGAGGGCTTCGAGGAAGTGGCGTAGGTTGGCGCGTAATTGGGGAACGCCGCGCCGCCTGAGTCCAGCGGCGGAATCGGGTTCGCGCCACCGAACGAGACGCCCGCGCTCGAAGGATATTGTGGCCCAGTGCCAGTGGGATTCGTTGGGTACGGCTGCGACACGGTGGACGACGGCGCGCGCGCGAAGGGGGGCGGGAGCGGGGACGGCTGCGGTGCGTTGGGATGCGCGCCGGTAGCCGCGAAAGAAACGGGGATGGGCATAGATCGTTGAGCGCGCGGGACTAGTGTAGCCGGGCGAGGTCGAGGCGTAAGACGGTGATGAGGAGCCGGCATAGTCGGAGCCGCTGGCTATCGGCGGCGGGGAGGTATACTGGCAGGGTGAAGAATCCGCGAGCGTACCGTCGCGTGCCACAGCTTCTTCGCGCTGCGCACGCGAATGCGGAGCCTCATCCGCGACAATGCGCTCGGCCTGCGCGTGGACTTGGTGCGACGCGCGTTGTGGTGGGGTATTCGTACTGGCATTCGTATTAAGAACGAGGGAGAGAAGATGGAGGAATGCGAACATACCTGGAGCGCATGAAGAAAGGGACGGCGCCTGCAGATGCGGCGGCACTGTTGGCGTAGCGCGCGTATCGGTCGACGAGGAAGGATTTGAGGCGGCCGAGGTTGTGCAGTATATCCTGGGGAGCAATAGCAGGCGCGGATGAGTGAGTCAGCCCACTCCCATAATCCCGATGCCCGGGATCTTCTCCACGATCAGCGTCGCCGCCGTTCTCTTAGTCCATCTCAGCAAGGGCGATGCGCGGAAAGGCGCACCCACGTGGCAGGCCCAGGTCCATGCCAGATCACCGGCACAATATTTCCGTTCGGGTCGGGATCTTACATCTCCGAAACTCCGATCCTTGTAACTTATGTAGTATGTGCTCGTTACCCGCATGTTTCTCCTCGTTGGTTGGCACTCTTCCATTTTTCTAACTGCCATCCTCGCGCCCTTCATTCTACGCGCGCATCTACTGTTGACGCGACTGGCTGCCCTACTGCATACATCCGCCGCTTTTGTCTCTGTCGGTTTGCATCTCATCTCTCACGTCTTCCTTCTGGCCCGCCTCTCCCTCTCTTGCACCCCACATCCAATTTCCTGGTATGTGTACAAATCTCGTCTCTCTTAGACAGACGCTTCAACGTGAAGCTCGTACCTCGCTTGTTGAAGTATAAATCAGCGATTGGCTTCATTGCTGAATAACGCACGTACGTACCCCACCCTCGTTACTTCAACCCGAATCCCCCTGCGGTCAGACAAACTCTACCCCCGCGTCAAGTATCCTATTGCCAAACCGACATGGGGCTGATTTATTCTGACCTGCGAGAGGTCCATCCTTCTGGCGCACCAACGAATACTGTGATGGTCCGCATGTACTCATTCGCTCGGATTTTCTCAAATGACAACCTACGGTCCTGGTCCTGGTTACCCATCCCAGATCCAGAGGATAAAACATGTGGCATATTACGCTTTGAACCTGCCTCGCCTATGTCCGCACTTACGGCGCGCCCCGAGGATCTCGGCTCGCTACTGGCAATCGTGACGCTGCTAAGCCCCCCCTCCAGCCAACAGCGAGGTGTGCTTGCATCCGTAAACCAGACCGATTCAAGCTATGTGATTGAGTGCGAGCTCGGACTCAGCCTACGATGACTTCGAGGTCGACATCTTTCGCGCACCTTTTCGTGTCGGGGTGCGATTGATTGGGGCATCAAACTGTGTGCAGACTAGGACGAGGATTGAGGGAGTTAAAAGGATCGCCGTGTCAAGACTCGGATTTCAGTTCCACACATGAGAATCAATCTTCAAGTTGCGCAGTTCAGGTTGATCGGTCCCATATTTCCGGTCCTCTGCGATCTCTGATCGCGCATATGCGCACATGTGCAGGGGGTTCAAACTTGCCTGTAGCCCGGTTTGCTGCTCCAATTAGGTATCAACCATGCTGATACTTCCCGGACAGCGGCGAACTTCTAAGTACGATGTCAAGGAATACCGTGCTGAGAAGAGCCGACCTCGGTCAATTCTAAGGCCCTTACTCTCGTGATACTGAAGGGAGAGTGTCAAATCGATGTCGCGTATTGGTCCTTGTCTTCCTGTATCGAAAATCTAGTGACGAGCCCCTGATGCGATGTGATTTCATTTTTTTGACCCGGTGTTCCCTTCGCTCGGGCATCTCGGGCGTGTTTACCTATCTTCTATACTGCGCGTGGCTTCAAAATTTCCAGCATGGGCGGACAGATAATACATAGCAATGAATTTCACCCTATCCCCTGTCTCTTGGAAGAAGATATGTATTATTTTGTGTTGAGGTTGATTGTCTTGCGCGGCAATCCGGGATTGAACTAGTATCACACGGAAATTTTGAAACTAACTACATAAAGGACTACTTCGAGCGGACCTCCGGATTGATACACTCCTCCCATGATGTGCCATAGACAAACTGGCTGAAACCCAGTTTCGTTGTGCCATGCCGTGAGATGACAAGTGAGTTGTGCGGAAAATATAGACCATGGTGGAGCCAAGGGGGTACCCAAAGTATGAGTTGAGAGGTCGAGTTCAGTATCCATCCATCTTTGAGCGTCGAGCCGTCACCAAATGACAGGTGCTCAGCACAGTCGGGGTTAATCTGGGTGGGAATCAGCTCTTGGTCAATGATAAGACGTGTAGTAAAAAACCTCGAAGACACGAATTGTTGTATCCCTGGATGCGGAGACAACCCGCCTGCCGTCGGGGGAGAAATCAACGGAGCGAACCGGCATGCGGTGCGCTTCAAATGGACCTGCAACAACCATCCCGGTTTTCGCGTCCCACACACGCACGGTTGTGTCCTGGGACCCAGAGACGACGTAGTTTCCATCCCGAGAGAAAGCGACAGAGTAGACGGCTCTAGTATGCCCTTGAAGCAGTAAAGGAGCTTCGGACCCTGTTTCCAGATTCCAGATACGTGCCATGGTGTCTTCTGACCCTGAAACAATATGTCGCCCACCAGGCGAGAAAGCAACAGAGTGGACTATTTTACCACCGTGTCTGAATGGTCCCGCGACGAGTGTACCCGTGTGCGCATCACGTACCACGACCGTGCTGTCTGCAGAGCCTGACACGAGCTGCTCCCCGTCAGGCGAGAAGGCCACAGACAGCACCGCTCCACTATGCGCGCCGGGGAGGCTGATGAGGAGGTCCCCCGTTCGCGCATTCCACACGCAGATCGACTTGTCCAGAGAGCCAGATGCGATCCGCAGACCGTCCGGTGAGAAGGATACAGAATTGACAGAGTCAGTGTGTCCATTGAACGGGCCAGCGACCATGATGCCGCTTCGCGCATCCCAGACGCGCACTGTCATGTCATCAGAGCCAGAGACAATTCGGTCTCCCTCAGGAGAGTAGGCGACAGAGTAGACGATGTCTTTGTGGCCATCGAACGGGGCACCAACGAGGGCCCCAGTTCGTCCATCCCAAACACAAACTGTTCTGTCATCGGATGCCGACACAATCCGGTCACCAGCAGGGGAGAAAGCGACGGAATTGACTTTTTCGCTGTGTCCTTCCGACAGTCCAGGGCGAGAAGGCACAGTCTGAAATTTCTCTGTTTCATCGGCGGGACCCGCCCCGATCCATTCCCCGTGATCTGTGGACGCAGCCGCTGCGTCAACGGGCTCTGGATGCCAGTCCCACACACGAACCGTGTGGTCTACCGACCCAGATATTATTTGCCGACCATCAGGAGAGAAGGAGACGGAGGTGACGGCGTGGTTGTGTCCCTCGAACGGTGAGCCAACACGCGCACCCGTTTTCGCATCCCAAACGCGCACGGTGCTGTCGTCATGTCCGCTGACAATGTGATCTCCGTTGGGAGAGAAAGCGACGGAAGCGACCCTGCCTCTGTGTTGGTCCACAGATCCCGCGAAAACTACACTGCCCTTCCGCGCATCCCAAATGCGAAACGTTGTGTCAGATGACCCGGACACAATGCGTTCCCCGTCAGGCGAGAAAGCAACGGAGAGAACCCCCTTATTATGCCCTTCAAACGGTCCAGCCACAAGGTCGCCCGTTCGCGCATCGAACACGCGTATGAGACTGTCGACCGACCCAGAAACGATCCTGTCCCCCTTAGACGAGAATGAAAAAGAGGACACCGTTGTAGGATGTCTGGCGAGGATAATCGCCGCAAGGGACTCAGAGTGTACATTCCAGATGCGAATTGTGTCGTCTCCCCCAGATACGATCCGCCTGCCGTCGGGCGAGAATGAGACCGAATACACAGGGGTCTCGTGTCCTTGAAATGGGCCCGCAACGGGTGCACCTGTGTGTGCATTCCACACGTGCACCGTTCGATCGTTGGACCCAGAAACAATCTGTTCACCATCAGTCGAGAAAGCGACACACTCGATACCGTCGCTATGGCCATTGAATGGGCCCGCGACGAGAGCACCTGTACGCGCATCCCATACCCGGATCGTTTTGTCGTCAGACCCCGATACGATCCGTCGCCCGTCAGACGAAAAAGCAATAGCACGAACGGTCCTGGTGTGGCCCTCAATTGTCCTTTGAAGTCTTGGCCATCGATCGCCTACAGAGCTTTGGATGTCCACGGTTCGGATGAACGAGGTGGAGAATTGCTGCTTTACTCTCGACTGGCTCGGCGACAAGGGAATCGCTGAAAGATAAATGTGGGGGACACTGTGGGCGATGGGCGATGCAAATGCGATCATAAACTTGACCGCATCCATTGCAAAGTCTGCGAGAGGCTCGTCGTGGTTCTTCTATATAAATAATCAGGAAAATTTCAACGGCAAGACATACATCTGGGACTCACCTTGGCCAGCTTGCCTACAGCTGTGAGGGCATCTATCGCGACTCCTGTTTCCTGCAGGACACTGAGGACCTCCAGCCAAAACAGGAACTTCTTGTACATGAGATCCTTCAGGTCGGCAAGTAGGTCGTCAGAAAGTACATCCTTTTCGGAATCGGTGATGGGCAGGTGGCTGGCCCAGAAGCGACTAGAGTATGACAAATAGGGAGGGATGTAATCTGTGATGCGCTGGGAGAGGTCCAGAACATCGGTATTGCCAATACGAGAGTCTTCAAGCCGACAGATATTGAAGCGGAGTCCATTCTTCAACACCTGCAAACACCCTCGTGCGATCTGCCGCTCGAAGATGATGGGGTCGATAAACCATGGGTTCTTGCCCGAGCGGGCATTATCTGTAAGGTAATCGGTGAAGGACGCATGGAGCGGTCGGACAAGCTGCCCGCGCTGAGCCCACTGCAAGACACTTCCCAGTTTGCTAAAGATGAGCGCGGACGATCGCTCCGGTTCCAACCCCAAGAGTGTATCAACAGTCACATCTGACATAGGGATTTTCCCAAGAACGACGGCAGATAAGGCGGCTCGAGCATGCTGTATGAAGGCTTCATCATCTTCCGGAAACTCTGTCTTGTCCCATAGCCCTGTGCCTTGGAGTGCTACAGCATAAATGCCATCGAGGCTTAAGCCCTTGCGCAGTATGGCGCCAAGGACTAGATTGGGATCGCGAGCCTCCAAAAGTAATATCATAGCCGTTGAAGCCCAGATGAAGAGACCCGAGGAAACTTTAGCCAGAGCCGCAGTTTTGGAGTCTCCTGGCCATTTGGAGTCCAATTTCCGATCGGCGTGCTTTTGGCGGATCTCTGGGAGCTGATGGTTTATGTAGAGGCGGATGTCTATTGCGCTGGACGGCAGTGTAATGTCGAGCAGCAGCTTGGTAATCCTCGGTTGGGTCTCAAATCTAGCTGCGATCTCTGAATCGGGGCGGCTAGTAATGAAGAAGCGAAAGAGGGACGGAAGTTGTGGGAATTGATTTGCAATCATGGAGACAAGGTCCCGTCGAGACTGGCGATCACCGCATTCGTCCAAGGCATCCAGGATGATGATGATCGGGCCAGGAATCTCGTGCTGGGTGGAAGTGAGGGGGTCGAGCAACAGTTTTTGGAATTGAATCTGGATCGAGGCGTTTACGAGGGCGGGATCGTGGCGGATCGCAGTGCATATAGCAGTTGCAACGACTTCATTTGTCCGCGCGAGCCAGAATGCCATCGTGCGAATAACAGCGGCCGGATCGCTCCTCACTTGGTCGGTCAGGTTGAAGAACAGGAATGCGCCAAGACGGTCCAACCCTCGGAAGTGTTCCGAGACGGATGTGGCTATGGTACTCTTTCCTGCGCCCGCGACGCCGGATAACCAGAAAATATTGCCAGGGTTTCCCGAGTCGGATGGTGTGGAGAGCCAGTTCGTTATCAAGCTCAGCATGTCGCGACGTGTTCCTGCCAAACATGGCTTGCGCTCAGATGCATTCATGTCCACTGGCTTGAGGCTATCAAGCCGCTGAGTCTGTTCTGAACTGCCATGTGAGCGGCTTAACTTTGAGCTGGCGACATGAAGTTACCGATATCCTCGACCGTGGCAAGGGTTCTTGTGGACACAAACACGGTTTGTATCGCTCTGAGGCTTTCACGCTTCTGCATTTGTACTGAGTTTTGATTTCAGTGCCTGGCGAACTGAGTGCTAGAGATAAAAAAAAAAACTCACCAACATTCTCCATCATTGCGAGGATTGTCGTGGATACAAATGTGGTTTGAACCGCTATGGCCGTGTCCATGGACGCCCGAAGCTGGACGAAAGCAGCTACAAAATCTTTAATTCTATCGCCGTACTTGGACCGGATAGAGGCCACGAGTCTCCCTGTCGACGGTATCAGCTACAAACAGGTGCCTGTCCAGACTCATACCACAGAAGCCATTCCCGGTGTATTCCCGAATGAATAGGGCGCACTCTACCGTTTGTTTGACTAATGCGGAAAGAACATCTTCGAGATGCTCCATCTTTCCAGGCAATGATTCGATCTTCTCCGCAGAGGAATAAATGTCGGCCATCATCTGGACCAGTTGGACGACCTTTTCGTCTGTCTCCTGTTGGTTTTGTACGGCCTGGTTTCGCTGTCAGCATATGTCTGCAATGATGTCCCAGAGCTTACCGCATAGACTGAAGTCAGCACCGTCCACGCGGCATTGGCATAAGGATGGATCTTGTTTGGGTACTCGTCAATGAAGGCAGATGAGCAACACACGGGTTTCTCACCTTCGCAAATTCAGCTCCAATGCGAACGACGATAGCGAGGCCAGAAAGGACCGTTCCGAAGGCTGAAAGCAGATCACTGTGTTCCACTTCACTAGCCCCAAGTTGGACTACCGTAAGACGAGCCGCGTCGTCCTGGACAGATTTAATGTCCTGTATCGCATTCACAACCGCAACTGTGCCGGTGTGAAAGTAGCTGCTTGTGGACATGCGCACGACGAGCGTAGGGGCAGGCCCGCCGCTCGGAGCCTCCCCGACATGGATCAGAGAGATGGAGGCATCTAAAGAGACAAGCTCAGTTCTCCGCGCTAAGAACTCAAAACTCTCTTGCCGTTCTGGTCGGGGCCGCGTGGACCGCACTTTTCAAGTAGTGCAGCGATCGTAATCTTTGCCTTGGCCAGACATTTACCCTTCCCGGCAAGAGGCTTATGGAAGACCTGCAGAGCTAGTAGGGAAGACGGACTATCTGCTGAGCTGAAATATAATTTAATACACAGGTTCAATGCACAGTACAATCTGACTCACAGACTGCAAATATGGTTCCACATAGCCACCCAATTTCTGATTGCCCCCGTCGCGTGGACCGGACTGCCGTCGACATCGATTGCTACATATAGATTTGGGGCATCGCGATAGACTCCGATGCTCAAGGGGGCGGGCTTCCAGTGGATCCCAGTGACATGTATAACTGGAGTGTCCGTGAGCATGCATGGCGCAAGAGCATGGTCTGACCTGACTTTTCAGCTCGTAGGTCTGCTTCATGGTCGACGTTCGCTGGCAAGTCGTGTCGTGCGTGCAGTGCGCCACCACGTGCTGGGTGACAGACAGGCCTAAAATTGGCTGGCGTGGTCAATGTTCGGGTCCAGTCAGCCAGATCCGTCCGCACCCCCGAGCACTGATTCAGCTCAGAGGCACCGGGAGGGTTTCAGTCAACGCACTCGCACCTGTACGAGGTCCGCCGCACGTGCCGACCTTGACGCCCTGGTACAAGCCAGATGTAAAAAATCCAACGCCCGGATCTACCCGAGAACATGACAGATAAGGCTCCAACCCTTTCCGTTTTTAAACGTTTTAAACGGTATAAACCGTTTCTTTTTCCGTTTAGTTTGCGGACCTGCGTAAATGGTAAACGGATAGTAAACAAACGGTTTAAACGGTTACCAACCCCGGTTATTGTCGACGTCCTGTGATCACTATACCAAGTGAGTTCTTTTAGGACTGTAGAAACCAATATTCATAGTCCTATACAGGCACAGTGTAAAACAAAAGGACCTACTCACCAAGCAGCACCAAGCGGCGTACACCCGGCGGGAAGCGGGGATTATCCAAATTTGGACAGGGGTTGATGGCAGGCGGACATCTCCGCCTATCGACGCGCCGCTGCGAACCAGTGGAATTCATGGGGCTTTGTCAAAGCCACGCGCAATTCTGTTGTCATAAGTCAGCCTTGAACCACAATACTGGTATCTACGCCACCTGCACAGCTATAATTGAACACCTCGCCAAAATACCGTTTAAAA
Organism: Mycena vulgaris; assembly: GCA_029204335.1. Classification (NCBI taxonomy): domain Eukaryota; kingdom Fungi; phylum Basidiomycota; class Agaricomycetes; order Agaricales; family Mycenaceae; genus Mycena; species Mycena vulgaris. The sequence goes on from JARGYA010000519.1 coordinate 69,912, forward strand.
AGAGTTTAAACAGTTTTTAAACAGTTTGTTTCCGTTTCCGTTTTGTTTGGGCCAATCCACAAACGGAAACGAAATGGTTGGAGCCTTAATGACAGATGCCGCTTGAATCGGTGTATCTACGTCTTTCCAAGTTTTCAGGTGTGCGTTATGAAACGCGTGTCGAACGATTTCCTTAGGCAATCCCGCCATTCCGACCGCAAATACAGCGCAATCCACCTTCTCTCAGTCCGGTCTGCGCGAGGCCCTCAGTACCATTCTTCTCAATCTCCCAATCACTCGATATTGAACGCACCTAACTCGCCACCCGAATACTGAATGAGCTGAACGGGGGTTCCGCTTGACTTCGTTACAATCCAGTTAGCGCGCATGCGGAATCATCCGCTACCTGGCCGTATGTTCCACTTTGCTCTAGAATTACGAGTATTTACCGTAGATGTCCGCTGCTTCTATCATCACAACCCTGTACCCCCACAGTCCCTGACGATGCTCAAACAATGGGTAGAAATATATTTGCTCCGATTGGACATCGAGTCACATCCGTCCCCGCGCCCTGCCCACCTACCGCGTGAACAGACGAACACGCTGTGCCCACACATCCCCACGCACCCCCGCACTCGCGCACACCACCAAACAAAACCCAGACGGAGCCAGGCAGACGCAGACGACGAAAGAATCGAGGCCGAGAAGAGTAAGGCACAACGGCAAAGGAAAGGGATGAAAGGACGCAACACAGAGAATCCCGGAATGCGGGAGTGCGAGAAAGCGAGAATGCGCATCCGGCATCGTTTCTCGCACTCCTGCATCTTTGTCCCGACGCCGGGATGCACAACGACACCCGCCCGCTTGTACGCAAGCGTAGCCGCACGCCGCGTACCCCATGCACAGCACGCCCTGCGAAGCGCGCGCCCCAGAACAACGGTCGACGCACGACGCGCATCCCCCCTAGAGCGCAAGAGCGTCCGTCGCGCTATCCTCCGCGCACGCACGCGCACACGGACACACAGCAGGCCAGGGTGCAACGCGAAGGCGGTAAAGAGAAGAGAGAAGGGAGACAAGGGGGAGAGTAAGGGAGACGGAGAAGGAGGCGAGAGGGACGGGCGGACGGCGCCAGGGGAACGACGCGCACAACACAAAACGTAAAACGCAAAACGTAAAACGCAGGGGTGGAAGGAAGGAGAAGGGAACGATCGGCAACGACATCGATGCCATGCTGCGCATAAACGAGGCGGCGCGCGCACCCATGGCACACGAGCAAGAGGCAGGTGGAGGGCGCCCGCAACGGAGGCAGGGGCCCTCGTCTGGGCAAAAGCACGCACAGCGCATCATCGATCGATAAGCGCCCGCATAGACGCCCTGCGGCGGATTTGCGATCTGCATAATCGCCGACGCAGAGGAGAGGGGAAGGGAAGGGAGGGAGGATGAAGAAGGAGGGAAGTAGGATGTGTAGACGTAAGGACAAAAAAGGGTGCGCAGAATCCAGAAGAAAAGAATGGATAACGAATGAAAACGCAGAAAAACGACTCACCCGCCTCCTCCGCCTTCCATCTCTCATACCACGCGCAGCTTAAAGGCCCCGTACCGCCCTCCCTCCACCACCATCACAACCCTCGATGGCCCCTCCTATGATACATCCCCAGCTCCTTCGCCCTCATGAACCGTACCTCCTCCGCCACCGCTCCTCCTTGCGCGGGCGGGCGTCGTCGGCGCACGTGGCAAGGAAGGCGTGCACGAGGTGCGCAAAGGCGGCGCGGAGCGTCGCCACCCCGTTCGTCTTCAGCGCGCGGCGTCGGAGAGCCCAGGACGGCGTCCCGCGCGGGCGAGGAGGTCGTACGCTGCCCGCGAGAGTGGGCTGCTCCTGCTCCTAGTCCAGCTTGTGTGGGGGAGGAAACGGAAGGCGGGGACGCACAGGGCCGGCGTTGTCGATGGGGAGGGTGGTAGGGAGGAAGTCGGCGGCGGCAGCGGCGGGTACGGGAGGCTGTGGGTCCGTGTCTTTCCGAATTCGGCCGCGCAAGGCAGCGAGAGGACGGGTGCGAGGGCGGGCGGCGGCGGGGCCTTCTGCTTAAGGCGTCGACGCCGTGCAGGCGCGCGAGAACAGCGACGGCATCCTCCGCGCCTAGTCAAGCTGTTCTTCTTCTCCTCCCTAGGGGTGTTTTACCTTGCTGCTGCTAGTCGTCGGTGAGCTGGAGATATCGTGCTCCCCGTCGTTTGTTCTTGCGGATAGAGGCCAGCGACGAAGGCAGCGACGGCGACGAGGGTGATGAAGGACGGAAAGGTTACGTAATCGATCATCCCGACAACCTGCATCACTCACATCCAACTTCCATGCGAGCAAGCTTCAGTTCTCTGCGACGGCAAATCAGGCGTTGCGAACCATCGTGCATTCGTCTCTGCAAGCCGTCTTCTGGATGTCGGACGGAAGTTCTGTGGCTCCCTCTAGATTTGATGCTCCTGCCACTATTCCACTCGTCCCGCGCCTCAATCCTACTCGCGTCCTGAAGCTTGAGGCTTGATACCCATGCTCTCTCTCTGGTGCAATAATTCTGAAACGCCGCTCACAGCGACCGACGGACATAGGAGCTCAATCCCAATCCCAAGACCCGAATAATGCATGCCGATCATTGCCGCTATACAGTATGTCTGACGCCTACTCGGTCCCGTTAACTCCGAGCGGTGGCTGATCATGTGTATGCTTTATTAGTGCATACCGTTGGCGCTGGTGTTATTTCCGTCTACCAGCGCTGTCCTTAAATGCTCGCAAATCAATCGAATGAGGAGTAAATTCAAGTCCAAAATCCACTCATCAGAGCCCCACTATTACTGCGCTCCCAGCGACCAATCCTCCGCACCCCCAATAAGAAGGCTCAAAGGAAAGCGTACCCACATCGTGCTCACAACCAGGCCCCGAATCGAACGGGTGCTCCGCTTTTATTTTCTTCTCTTGGATTTATCTGCGCTGGGCTCTGATGCGTCAATAACAACACGCCTCCCTGCGAGTACGTTGCACATCCACCACAGATCTATATATTGCGCTCACAGACGCTCTCCGCCCTACTACTGGAACCCCCACGAAAAGAAGAAAAAGAAAAACGCCGATACGATTGCATGACCAGGCCCCGAGTTGAACGGGGATGCATTCCCGGCCGTCTGTCTCAGCGCGAGCGAGCAGGAATGGGTTGCGTGCGTGCGTGTGTCATAGTACATAAATCTCCTCCACTTGCTATCAAAAGGGTGCGTGCGCTCTTCCTGCAGATGAATATCTTTACCGCTGCCAGTCATCCATACCAAAAACACGAACCCCATAGCGCTACGACCGGGCCCCGAATCGAACGAGGGATCGATTTCAAGGCTGCTAGACAGAAATGTGTATGTGGATGCGGAACCCTTCGCTACCTGGCCGGCATTCCTTGGCTGGATTCCTCTCCTTGGCCACATACTTCGCACTGCTAGATGTTGCAAGTCTACCTTTATCCGTCCTCCAACTCTATCATCCATGCTCGAAGGCTCCTTGCACCTGGATTTCTTCCCCTCATCCAGCCCCAAAAAAACTTCCGCTCCCTGCTTACGACCAAGCCCCGAGTCGAACGGGGGCTCCGCTTGTATCTCTGGCTTTTTCGAACGCGGACCCTCCGCCACGTGGTCCTCATTCATCTCTCAATTCCTGAATTACACGTCCAACACCTAGACAAAAGGACACCCAGTCACAGAATGTCCAATCCGTCTCTTTGATTTCCTTGCGCATACATATATACCTGACAGATAATTCCGGGCCGCTCCTGCGCGCGCCCTGCCAAGGCGGAGTTCAGTACGTCTAGACTATATGCGGATATCCTCCTCGCCAGGCCTGCTATATTAAGGGCCCAATTTTTTCTCCTTGCTGCCATTGTATCTGGACTCGGCCACCTTTCGATCCTCCACAACGCAAATCCGATTCATTCTTTACACACCGCCATTGCGCCGCACAAACTTGTTTCTCACTCGGGTATGATTCGTTGTCCAGACGACTAATGGCGTGTGACTAAGTGAGCTAACTGACGTTCAGAGAGCCGACAGTCGGGCTACCACTGAACGTCTATAACGCGAGGTACGAGCACAAATTTTATAGAGTATCTGTCTTAGAGAGACTACACTGAACGGAGCTGACGGCTTGGACTTCCGTACACAAAACTGAATACTTATATAGAATCGCTGGGTCATTTTAGCATTAATACTACCTGGGGTCGGTCTTACGATCATCGTTCTCGCGCTGTACGCATACGCGGCGTGGAATCCCGTGTCACGAAATCATTTGGACCGTGTCAGCTTTCGCCTTCTGGTGTATACTCTCCTCGCCAAGTGAATGAGTTTACACCAACACCCGCGCTGAAATACGCACGACCCATGGTTTCTAGCCTCATCTTCGGTATCGTATTTCCCATCGGTACGCTAGATGTGCATCCCAGTTGGCAATGCGGTTTCGTCTCATTCCTGCTGAGCGTACGTCAACTCGCTTAGTGTCAGCCCTCACCTTACGCGCCTAACAACCCGCAGCTGAGCCTTCTGTTTTCGGCGGGGATGTTCTTCTGCATAGGGATTAATCTCTCGTCAGTCCCCTGTCGACGCCTGGGTAAACTGAGGAGTGACGCTTCCCAGATCGGTGCTCCATTACAACGTCAACGGGCAACGAATGGAAAAATACTACATCACTGGAACGGCGGTAGTCTCTGGCGTATGCAACATCGTTCCATATGCATATGGCCATCTTGGGTCAGTCCCTTCTACGCGGATGTGTGGGACGCCGAATTAAAATGCAGGACCGCAAAGATGGGATATGATTAACCATACCTGCAGGTATCGCAGTGGTGACGAGGTGTCGAGGATGGGTTGGGTCATCGGAACGCAGACAGTCTGGATTTTGCTCGTATCATTCGGAGAAGTCGTTGCATTCCTGATCATGGTTCGACATCTCGTGGCATACGTGCGTGTTTTTATTTACCGTATCCCTCCGCACACACACCGACCGATATCGAAGCTGGCGACGAGAGGTCGCTTTCGCGAGGCCCGCAAACTGAGCGCCACCTACTGCTCTGGCGCCTCATTATCTAATATTAACACATTCCGCAACATAATTATCCGTATCGGCAAGCTCCATTCGTCTCTCGCAGACTCTCAACTTGACCAGGATCACCAACCAGGCCTGTACCCCCTCGTTTCCTGTCTCCTGAACATCTCCACCTCAGTCTTGGATCTGTATATACTTGACAACCCTGTACAGAGGAACCTCGTATGTTTGACATCTGACACTGCGGGCAAGTGTCATGACCGTGGGTTCATGGCATTTGATTGGCGGAGGCCCGACACTTGCCATGGCGTTGGCCAGGCATTGCACGAACTTCTTTGTTCCTTTGTCAGCGTGGGAACTTACACAGCTTGATATCGGTAGTCAATCAGCGATCATTTCGACCTTCGCAGCCTCAAATTTCCATTGTTCTTTTGCAGTTGCCAGGTCAGAAATGATGTTGTTCTTCCCGTAGCTTAATCGGAAAAAGGCTCTAGGTTGTTATTGGTTTTTCTTACCACTCCGTGAGGGGCAGCCAATTTCCAGGCCCCAGGGCTCAAGCCACACTTGAAACAATTTCATCGTACACCAGGGAGTAGGGGAGAGAAAGACCTGTAAATTTTACCTTGGGGGCCCCACGCTTCCCTGATCTTGTTCGTGGTGGGACAACAGCCATTGAGTTGTGGATAAGATGAGACAAGAAATTAAGGTGCCGTTCAAACCAGAACACTGGGCCTTCCCACGCTGACAAAGGAACAAAGAAATTTGTGCAATGCCTGGCCAACGCCATGGCAAGTGTCTGTCCTCCGCCGATCAAATGCCATGAACCCACGGTCATGGCACTTGCCCGCAGTGTGACTATGGAGCAATTGTCAATAAATTCTCATCTAATATATTAGAATTCGAGATTAAATCTCATGGGTGCGCTGCCATTTCCCATTATTCGTACACCTAAAGAACTTCTCACCCCAGATCTCGCGTTATTTTCCGCGTGCCCACTCATTTACGGCCTTGTCGCCGCCACGAATCCAGTACGTGTATCATTTCTTTTCAATGGCGTTGATTTAAACGGGACTCATGTACATCCGAGTCGTTCATCCGCGCCTTGCGGGAGCTGTACCCCGGGTCACAAAAATCGAGTGACCTGGATCATCTGGATTTAAGCACGCGACGGCCTAGGTTCATGCGGATGATTTACCAAGGATGCAGTAAGATTTAGCCGTAAATATAATCGAATAGAACTCAGGAACGCAGGTATGCAGCATTGGCCGCGCCGGACACCTTGTGTCTCCGATTTCGGAGACGTGTAAAGAACAGAGCAGCGCTATCGACCTCTGCCCGCGGGTTGCGAGGTATTGAACATCCTGGTCACTTTTCACTCTGGTCTTTGTTTTTCAACCACTGCTACTTCACTCCAAGCGAGGGACCGGGCCATGCAGTGTGCATTCACTTCGTAGACATTTTTCATAGGCGATGAGGGACACATAGTTATATGATTCTTGTATCGAATTTTCATTGGCGCCGCGTGATCGTGCATCAGACTGACTTGTGGTTGCAACTTGAACCACGACAAGATTACAATGGCCGCAGCGCCACCGCGTGTGCCCTGAACACCGCGGAGTTGTATCTCAACAATATGCAGAGAGAATATCTCCCTGTTTTCACCGTAACAACCGGTCAATTTCAGGTACCTGTGAGCAAGTTAGAGTGAATAAATAACTAAATGTCTACATAGGAATACATGCTCATAATTCGGTCGTCATTGGTATCGGTCAGATATATTCGAGTTGACGAGAATTGGATGTGGTCGTGCCCACGGCGAAGTCAAGACCTCGAATTAATTCACCGAGGGGTGCCTTGGAAGCGCCGCGGCGTGACGGGTAAATTACTGAGGCAGTGCCGCACTTAATGACCCGATCGGTGACGATAATGAGCCCCTTCACGTTCCTGGAGCTATGGCGCACGGCTACGGGTACTAATCTCAACCAATCCCAACCCGACATCATAATATTGAAATTCCAACGTCGCATGCACGTGACACGTCGCATCGCCACATCAGACAACACGACCACATACGATCAGCTTCCTTTCGTTGTCGCGACCATGAATGCTGACCCAATCGCTGAACTAGGATACGAAAGCGATACAGGACCGCGAGATAATCCTACATGCGCCCATTTCAAGCAAAAGCGACCCGTCGAGAAGGTTATCTACGTCGGGTAAGTGGGCCCGTTATCCAAACAAAGGTCTCGCGATAGTAATCCTCGTCCCTGTGAATCCAGCCACAACAAAAAAGTGTTGAATCGGACCGGCAGGGGAATTTGTCGCATTGTTTATGCCTATGGTTGGTCTATTGGAGTCATCGCAAAGATATTTGGCGTCTCGACGTCGTCCATTTCAAGAGCTGTGGAGAACACCAAGTACCTACCCCGGAACAATGTCCTGGAGGACTACGACCGTGTGTCCCCGGAGTTCACGGAGATGTTTCCGCCCATTGTGCATTCCCGCCCGCCTGCGATCAAGGTTAAGCGACCTTTTTTCTTTTCATTCTGCGCTGATTTTGGTGCCAGACCTCTCCCGGCATAATCCATATCGACATATCTGACGATGAACCAGATGAGGTGAAATCTTATGTCATCATTGGGATTGTCTCCGTTGACCTTCTGGCAACCAGTTTCCCGCAGACGTAGCGGAGTTTCGTGCAAACCGGAGACCGTCGGTGAGCTTGCCGTTGTTCTACCAACTTCTGTTCCTAAATCTCGGTCTAGCGGGCTTCCAAGGACAAGTGTTACAACCTTCTGCGCAAATCGGATGCCGAAGACGTCGAGGATTCTGAGGTAGGTCCAGCTGTCTATTGAAACCAGCGACCTCCGACTTCCTGATTCTGTAGGGCCCACTCATTCCGACGCAGGCCGCGCATAAACGGAGCCACGAAGATGCACCGGTGGCCGGAAATCAGGCAACCCATTGATTGAATATTTGACCATTCATCTCATCATTAATCATTCCTCAGGCGCCTGCACCTGCCCCTAGTAAGAAACCTCGGTATGACGAAGAAAACTTTGAAAATCAATTTCAGGTCGGGATCTACTTCCTGGCCTTCCCCGCCTCCGTTTCTGTCACCATGTGCCTCACACCCAGCCCCAGAACCGTCCCGGCGCCTCCATCTTCGCGCCCTTGGATCCTCAGTTCAAACGGGATTTAGGTTCCTCCGTGAGTGCCCTCGCCAAGTCCTCGTAGTTCTGCTACTGATTCGCCGATGTCCAGGCGAGTGCACCACCTCAACCACCTCCAAGGTCTGGACCCTCGGTGCGTAGACCCCGCTATCTGACCATAATTGAATTTGACATATGTCCAGCTGAGCACCCCACCGCTCGGCAAAACACAGGCATGTCTCCTCCGTCGTCGCGGGAAATGCCAACTAACCGATCTGAATACAGTTCCCACTCGTATCTGCCCCTCCTCCGAGGCGTTCACTTCTCTCTCCGCTGGCGAATAGCACCCCGACGCTGGCTGTTTTCCTGAAAGACTTGATGGGGACCGACTTCTCCGCTCACCATGCCTTGCTCGAGGCCCAGGGCTTCACCTTACCGCGGCTGCACATTGTTGCTGGCTGGGATCGCGAGGCGATCGAGGAGACGGTCGGCCACCTGTTGATGGCTAGTGTGGCTGGGCGCAAGGGGCTGTCGGCGTTCGAGGTCGTCTCGCTGGAGCTCGCGATCCGCAAGCTCAAGTCCAAGATTCCTGTGCGTCGAATCCATTATCATACATCGCATCCCTCCAGAATTTTTCTTAACGACTTACACAGGGACCTGCGCCCCTCCCGAGTAGATTAATATTGTGGCCACTGGCGGTGAACCCGAACAACAGCACCGCGACGATTCCGGCGTTCCTCAAGAACGTCATGGGTTTCGATCTATCGGCGCACCGCGAGTTCCTGGAGGCGCAAGGCTTCGACCTCGCGCACCTCTGTGCGATCACCGGTTGGGAACGAGGGGACCTACAAGAACTCCTGAGGCGAACATTGTCGTTGAAAGGGGATGACGCGGAGCTGGGCCTGAAGAATCGCATGAGCGCGCTGGAGGTGTTGGCGCTGGAGTTTGCAATTCGGAAGGTTAAGTGGTAGGATATATTTGAACTTCGTTGGGCGACATTTATTGGTGAAGTGGTCCAAGATTTGTATAATACATGTAGGAACCCGTTATTACTCGCGCAATCTCATACATAGGTGATTTGATTTAGAGGTATCGCGATGAAGGCGTCTCCTCGGAGAAGTCTCTTCGAAGTTCACGATGGAGGAAGGGAAGCCGTGTAAATTTTCAATTCTCATGGTCTCAAGTGGAGCTGCAGTCTGTTTGCGTCATTTAAAAATGAATAGAGTGTTAGATACATCCGACCGATAACGTACACCCCGCAACCTCTAACTCCAAAATCCGCATCACCGTCTATCTTTTTCTATTGCGAGCACCCAAGCAGCGCCGGAATCATCGGCGCCGCGCGCTGGCTCATCGCAAACGAGAACGACTCCAAGCGCGGGAGCGCCGGCGCGTAGAGCACGACTACCGCAGCGACATACGGACCGCGGAAATGTCGAGGCTGCGGAGGCCGGGCAGCGTGCAGATGGGCGGCGGCGGACGGGGGGTGCGCCCGGACGGGAAGAGCTCGTATATCGTGACCGGTGACGGAGACTGGCAGATCGCGAGAACTTGCCAGAATTCGGCGGACGAGCCCCCGGTTAGAAGCGGCATTTGGGAGTTGCACAGTGTCCCACAGGCGAGGCATGCCACGCGATACGGTGCGTCAGATCTCAGTCGTCGCCTAGTCGGATCCGAGACTTGCTCGTCCTTCGTCGATGGGTGTATAACAACAACGACGCCGACGGCGGCGACACAGCTCTTCCGAGCGGGGCAGCAAGGTAGGAGTGCGGGGGCGAGCAGCAGCTGTGGCTAGTATTTGGACGGAGTCGACGCCGTGTGGCCGCGCGAGAACACTGAAGCGAGGGGCATCCGGCCCGGGGATCTCTAATTGGAGTCTTGTTTGAGTGATCTTCGCTGCTCGCTGGTCGGCGTTGGATCTTGGTGGATGGTGGCCGACGATGACGGCGACGACGAGAGAATGAAGGCGGGAAGGAAGCGGAAAGGAAGCGGAAAGGTTACGTCATCGATCAATCTGCGGTGCCGATCCCGCCGATAATCACGTCCCGCTTCCACCCGACTTCCATGGCGCTTTCAGTTTGGCCCGACTGCGACGTTGAATTGGGCATTATCTCTGCCAACTTCAGTCATCGCCGAGTGTCCTGTGTGAAAGCCGTCTGCTCACCCACCCTTTGGCTACTCTGCTCTTGATTGCTTGACCTCCGGCGCTGCGTCCACATTGGGCCATTGTTTTCTACCGGATTCCATTATTCATCGTCCTTCTCAATCTCTCAATCGCTCGAAATTGAACCACCTCACGACGCATCGGAGCACATACTTGGGAGCGAAACTGAAACACTACCCGGATACTGAATGCCGATCACGACGACGACAGACGGGCTACTCGGTGCCGATATATGTAGCTCGCGTTTCCAAGCTTCTGGTGGCGGATCTTCGAAATTGAATTCTAATTGAATGTCGCCCGTTGAAAAAATCCCTTCAATCGCATTCCCCTCTGCCTCCACATCACGAACCATATCCTGCCCCACCCCGCCTCGCCCCCGCCCAATAAATAATCCTCGAAAAAAAGACGGCCACGAGACGCAGATGACCGGGCCCCGAGTCGAGAGGGGGCATCTGCCTATCATTTTATTAGACGCTGCGTTGAATGCGTTCACGGAATGCGGAAGAAGCCGTCCGCTACCTGGTCTGAGCGGTCTCTGTTGATGAGTTAATTCCTTCGTTATACACAATACTTTCGGCTCTGTCCCGAGAAATCCGGTGCAAGGCGCGTGCACTGTCTGGTGATCTCAGCAGCCTGAATATCAATCCTGGTGCGCATCGACTCCTCGGGTTCCTGTTGGGATATGCATTTCTCTGCCAGATGCAATCTCGTAATACAAGGGACAGAAGTTCCTCCGCTCATCTACGACCAAGCCCCGAGTCAAACGGGCTGTCCACGTGTGTCATATATGAACGCGGATGCGGACCCTCCGCTACCTGGTCTTTATTTCTCCCTTGATTCCTTAGTCATGCGCGATACTCGGAGAAATCACCTACGCGGCTGCTCGTTTTTTTCCAAGCTCGCTCCTCCTTGATTCACCACAAATATATCCCTCTCACCGCCGCTCTCCGCCCTGGTATTTCAAACACCCCCACGAGAAAGGATGCTTGCCACTGGTGTCTGCAACAGAGGATGTAGCCTGTGATGGAACTCTTACCTAGTGGAAGCCCTGTGCATACTAAGTACTCCCGGACATGAATTTGCTCCACCGCCGCTGTCCGCCTGGGTAGTTCGGAGACCTGGGCCAGAAGAAATGCGACAATCTCTGGCGTATGGCCCGGCCACGAGTCGAAGGGGAAATCCGCGCATAGTTCGCATAACCGACAACTGGAGGCAGATGCGGTCCTTCCGCTACCTGGTCTGCATCACACCCTGATTCCTCCCTTTTATCGAATACTCGCAGACTTAAATTGACCAGGATAATACACTTGTGAAACGGCTCATATTGTATCTAACCTCTCTGTGTGAATATGATATCTATGCGTGGAGCTCGCCCAAAAACCATCAACTGAATTATCAACGCACATTGACCGTCGTTAGCGAAGATCACGCCAAGACCTAGAGTCCCCCAAACAAAAACGACATGCATACTTTTGTCAACACGACCAGGCCCTGAGTCGAACGGGGGACGCCGCTTCATGCAAAACTCCATAATTGCAGATTATGACGAGGCCCCGAATCGACCGGGGAAATCCACAGGCACGAATATACCAATGCACGGAATGCGGTTGCGGACCCTCCGCTACCTGGTCATGTTCACACTCCCTGGTCTTGGGTTATACTCAAGATTAAAAGGAAAAAGCTCGCGCTGCGGCTGCAGTCCTACAAGTTACCACGGATTTCATCCGGGGGGCTCGGACGAGCATCGGCCGAAAGAATTGACAGCGGCAAGTGAAGGAGTATGAATTATCTAGGGTACAGAGAGGTATACGATATCAGATACCGCTACGCTATCATCCAGACGCTGTCCCCCCGTACATACTCTGCTGCTTTATGGTGAATACACTGGAGGAAGATCCTCGGGATCCGTTTCCACCTCTCTGGTGTCAGACGGAGAGGAGGCGTTAGTGTCACCGGGAGAAGCACGCTGTACCTCTGAGACTTCATTTCCCCCACTGATACTGGCTCTCATTGGACATCGCCACGGCCTATCTTCCAGTACGGAAGAGAGCTGCAGTCCATCCGGTGTGTGTACAAGGACGTCGCTTGCCGTGTAAAGCTCGCCGTAATGATGAGCCGCTGCGGTCTGCTCTCGTTTCATCATTGATAGCGAGCGTGGTAAGGACGATGGGTTTAGGGAGTTCTCGAGCCAGGGGGTCAGTGTCATAGGCTCACGTAGGGGGGGTTCTGGAATAAATGAACCCCCGCGGCGTCGGAATGTCGTGCTGGAATCGTCATCGGACGTACGAGGTACCTCCTGGATATCGCTCTCGACGCCGAGGTTCGTCGTGGGCGACGGGGTATTGTCGTGCGGCTGGTGACTGGATGGTGGTATTCCATCCGAAGTCTGCGAAGGATTGCTCGCCGTCTGAGGGTTGAGAATCTCCCCTGTGGCAGTAGCGTCTGAATTTGGGCATGGTGAGGGAAGGTGAGCCAGGGCTCCGGTTGGGGATTCAATGCGATGGGCGAGGATACTGTCTGTGGCAGGTGGCTGGCGTTCTATGGCAATGCCGGGCATTTCTGGAGTTGTTTTAGAGTCGGAAATTTTCGAATGGGAGGATTTTCCGCATCGTTGCCGGCACAGCAAGCCCACGGAGACAGCTAAAACCAAACATCCTAGAATACCTCCCACAATCGTTCGGACTTCAACAGGCCGCGCGGGGGCAGAGTTATCCGGCCCAGGATCAACACTGGGTTGAAGGCTGGGTTGAGCACTGCCCGTCGCTATGCTTGATAGTTGTGCGAATCCGATCATCAATGGGTCCGTCCTGAACACCGTATAGACATTTTTCTGTTTGAAACTAAGTCCTTGGCCACTCGAAAAAAGGCCAGGACTTGCCAAAAACGCTGCACCGAAAACCCAGTTCGGGAAGTTTTCGTACAAAATGGTGTTGATCTCGTAGATCGCACCAAAACATTGAGAGCTGCCCGTCGAAATAGGCCCGAGATTCAGATCGACCGGATTAATGGGCCATGCAGTGACACCCCCGAGTGCGAAAGATATCTCAACGGAGATATTCGTGCTGCAGGCTGTGTACCTTCAGCATAGCTATAGGACCGGTAACGGACGAGCTACGCACGGAATTGGAAAACCCTAATCGAGTGGGACTCCGGATGGCTCCTGGGACAGCTGCCCAGATGGTGGCGACATCCAGTGTTGGGCCCCCAATAAGTCTAGTCACGGTATTAAAAGTGGCTAGTGCGGAGGCACCGGCTGTAATTGGTACTGATTTCCCTTGTACAGTGACAGCTGATGGAGGGAAGAATGAGACAGTTGGTCGCCAGAAAATGGGGCTTACACGCACCGGATACGGGTATCATCCAATATGTCCGCGTGGATTGCGGCTGGCCTACATCCACGTAATGGATCAGACCGGAGTACAATGTCGCGTTTACACCCCCCAACCCACCAGTCCGCCAGGGATGTGTCAACTACAAACTTGAGTGGTTGACCTCCGATGGTCATGGTGCAGTAGTACTCGGAATCGGCTCCCTGAAACGACGATTGAGCCTGTGAGTCAGTATGAAATCCCGAAGACTGACCTGATAAACTAGAGGGAGGTCATGCACACTCGTTCGCCGTCCATGGTATTTATCTGGCGCATCAGCGGGATGATAGAAGGAGTATCGTGCCCGCGTCCGTGCTGCATCGGCGACATAGTCAAAGATTCACTGTGTTCCGACCACGCCTAAACTTACCCAGAGGCTAGGTCATATATAATCAGCTACACAGATAGGTCTGTCTAGATGGCATAGAAACGATCTGTTCAGCTGAGTGAAGGTCAGCTGAGCTCTGTTTATGTCCCTCTATGTCCGTGTAGGCTTGCTTAGATCTGTATAAGTCTGTCTAGGTGTGTACACAGAGGTAAAACACACCTGATGCTACCGACTAAATGGACTCAAAATTTGCTGATTTTCCTTTATCCGGGCCTCCGAGGACAGCCCGGAGCAGCCAAAGATCTGTGTGCAGCTGAGTAGAGATGACCTACACTGATCTAGCCTTGGCTATGCTGATGTGCTGACCTAGACTGATGTGTGTTTAGCTCACAAGACTCACCTCATGCAGATGCGCAATATGCTCGACAGACCTTTTTTTAGGCGTATAAAAAGGCCTCGTCTACGCTGACCTGAACACAGTGAAACCCATCTAAGCTGACTAGTTTAGGTGACGTCGGAACACAGTGGTTGTAAGCGGCCGAAGGAGCGTATGGAGGACGGGAATGGGCTCTGTGGCAGATACACTTGCAAAGACGAGAGGCAGAAGGAGGATGATAGCCATGAGGAACGCTGCGTGAGACATCGAGAACCTGAAGTTTGTGGCACTGGACAGGAGGCGGGAAAATCAATTGTCCGTGGCGAGAGAATGCCACTCGTCCATCTCAGCTCAGATGGAGGTTGACGCAGCCCATTCTTCCCCAGTCGCCAATGTCTGAGGTTAGGCAGGGACGGCCGGACGTGAGCTGGGAGAATAAAGGAAAGAAATTGACCAGCGAGCTCGAATTCCTATGGTCATAAAAGAATAGGCTAATTGCATGGGGGCTGTACTGTCATATAGGTGATAAAGATCTATTATCTCCCGCGTTCTGAAAATATGGCGTTCAAGAAAGGCTCTTCGCGACGTTGTCCAGGGCGTCGATTGTGCTGTATAACAACTGTAAACAGATGTTTGATATACTCTTGATGTCGCCCTGTTGCGTCGAATCCGAGCCTGTCTTGAGCCATTCTAGGCCTGAATCCGAGCGAGTAAAAGAGGACGCAGGGACGCTTTGAAGTTGCAACTAAGGATTGCAGATCCAGCATTTGTTCCCTTCGGTCTCTCCGCAGGCCCGGGGGTTCTTGTGGTGGAATGCCGCCAGGAAGATGTGAAACTATAAACGGTGGAATCAGGCCATCGACGACAAATGGACGACGAAGACAAGGAATCCCGATCGCCGACATGAGAGCGTGAAGGCGTCAAGGCTACGTCATCAATCAATGTCGCATGCTGATCAGATGCCGCTGCACTGCCGGTCCCGGGTTGGTCCCGGGATATACCGGTACTGAACTAAATTCTATCTGTGGCTGTACCTGGCCGAATTAAATCCGAAGCTGTGTAGACCGGTGCACTCAGACCAAATTTAGACTTACGAGACTTCCTTGTCCACCGCGCTCATCTCCTCCTCGTAGTAGCCTACCCCCCAATGTCCCCCAAACCAAGCGCAGTGCCGCCAAGTTCGGTATGTGCTCATATTACCCGCTCGGATCCGCTCATATCTCGCAGTATCGCTTAGGCGATATGCTCGGTAGCGGGCTATATGGCATCGTCAGGGAGGCTATCCACGTTAAAACCGCCAAGTGTTATGCCTGCAAGATAATGGAGAAGGAGCTGATGAAGGGATGGAGGTGGACGGTACGCTCCTTCATCGATGTAGGAGAAGTCTGGCTGACGGCCCGCGGCGGAGGTGCGAAACGAAATCGCCGTCCTGAAGCGCGTCTCGGGCGAAAATCCCAATATTGTGACCCTTCACGACCACTTTGAGGTATGTTGATCTGGCTGGGGATCAAGCAGCCTCGGACGCTTAAGCAATGGCTGGTCGTGCGTGGTGTGAGGTGGACTATGCACGACGCAGAGCGTCTTGCGTGCGATCTGCTCATGCTGACACACCGACATAGTCCGTGCAAAATGTCTACTTGTGCCTCGACCTGTGCACCGGCGGCAGGCTCTTCGACCAGACAGCGATGCGCCCCTACTACGAGGCGTGAGTCGCCTCCATACTATCCTCCGCTCGTCTTCTTACCCCTAGTTAGTGATGCCGCGGCCCTCGTGCGCACACTCTTCACCGCGGTCAAGTACATCCACGCCGCCGGTGTCATCCACCGCAACCTCAATCCGAAGAGTATCCTCTTCCGCACGCCTGCGGAGGAACGAGACATCGTGATCGCCGGCTTTGGCTTCAGCCGTTTCATCAAGGAGGATGAATCTATCATGGAAGGGTGGAGCGATGGAATGTACCCGGGGTGCACGGCCCCCGAGGTCTTCCTCAAGAGTGGGTCCTCCCGACCCTTCATTTCTCAATGCTAAGCGGGATGCAGAGGGACACAGCAAACCGGTAGACGTGTGGGCGATGGGCACCATTACCTACTTCCTTCTCGCAGGGTACACACCGTTCCACCGCGACACGCCCAAGGAGCAGGTGAAGGCGATCATCGCGGGTGACTATGAGTTCGAGCCAAAGGAGCACTGGACGGGCGTGTCTGACACCGCGCGCGATTTTATGAAGGCGTGTCTGACGATCGACCCTGCAGGCCGGCTGTCCGCCGCAGAAGCCCTTGAACACAAGGTGCGCCCCGTTCGCACTCCGCTACTTGAGAGACCAACCATGTGTTCCAGTGGCTGGCATCGACGACACCGCACTTCGTGCCTGAACCCTCGAGCCAAAGCGGGGACCTCGCGGATCTACTCCTGCATGGGAACATGCAGGTCGATTTACCTCCATCTTCGGTATGCAAATGAACAAAGTTACAGAAAGAAACTGAGTCTCCGTTTGCAGAGTCCTGCTGAGCCTCAAATATCCTCAGATGAACTGTACGTACTCGCGTCTTGTCTTGATGTCCCGATACGACAATCATCCAGAGCCTGTATTGATGCGGCGGCGGACCCTGGACACAGACGCTTGCTGGAAGCGGGCCAACTCTTTGTGACTTTCCATGTTCGGATACTGTGAGCTGAATTGAACAATATTTCAGCAGGAAAAAAATCTCCCAGACCATATCGCCGCTGACCTGAAAGCGCTCCCCTGGATATCGAACAAATATGAGTCAGCCTCTGCACCCTTACCTCCGAGGCTGGTAATCTATGCGGACAGCATGATTCGGCAAGCTTATTCGCCTCTCTATGGCGTTCTGTATGTGGCTCATATCTCCTAGCTATGTAAACTCGCCAAGGGAACTCGCCGAGGAGGAGAAGAATGGTTCTCAAGAGAACAGGAAAGCCTTCGAGCCACCACCTCATATTGCTTCAGCCTTCCTAGTGAGCCTCCTCTCTAAATGCGTAAACTAACCCTTGGTGACCCTGGTAGATCGAAAGCACTGATTACGCACAACGAGAGGTTGAAACTGCCTCGACAGAAAGGTTACGGGTGACCGATTTCAATGGACGCCAGTTATATCTCCCACTGGAACTCTGCAAATCCTGGCCAGTAAGTCCCCCTCTACAGCCAGTAACTCTGCCCTGCTCACCAAGGCAGGATCTATGCTTATTTCTCAGCCTATTCTTCAGAGGCGACAAACGAAGACATTTTATAACAAGTCGAAACTTCGGGCTGCGCGTACCGACCGAAATGGGCCTCTTATCAAGTGACACATGGGATCTCTGGGTGGCCCGTTTCACCGAGGATGTTGGGAAACTGCCTGTCACACTCGACCTATATGCAATTATGAACGATGATAGCGACAGCTGCCCACATTGCAAGATACACAGTCCCGTGAAACAACCTCTTCCAGATAACCAGCAGCAATGGTGAACTTCCCGCTGACCGTAACTTGTCAATTTGCTCAGCATATCAACAGTCTTGCGTGTCAATCCACATTTCTCGAGTCATACGAAGAACCTTGCGACGACCTCATACAAGTGGTTTCAAACGCAGCAAAATTATCTCCCTCGCCCCAGAATACTCCGGGAAATTTTGACTTTGTATCGACCTATTCAGAGCCAGAGCTGTCCGAAATTGTACCACAACCGAGCGTTTCGAATGCACATGTATCATCAGCTGCTCAGATTTCCGGGTGCGTGTTCGAAACCGGTGGAATCCCCATTTCTAAGTCGGACGATAGAATGTCTGTGCCCATGCACGTTCAAGTCATCCGTCGGCGAAAACTGGTCCAGCAAGACTTGGAGGACACACAGAGAACTCCCATCTCCACCGATCAAGCCACTTCCAGTGCTCCTCCACATACCCCTCAGACTGCGTCCCACTGTTGGAAACTCCTGCATGTCTTGTACATGTATGTCATGTTCGGCCTTCCCGATCGTTATTGTCGAGATGTGGCACAATCACAGAGTCTGGGCAGCAATGATAACAGGGCCCGCCGGACCTACGGCGTCTGGGTAGATGAATGGACTCAAATCGGAAGTGCAGCTGGTGTGCTGTTTAGGTGAGCGTCCGAGTTGTGAGGCAGGTATTTTGATTGCATCTGACTTGTATGAAGTGTGCTGTTCACCATATTACAGATCTCGAGTGCATCGTACGATCCTGTGGTTCGCACCGTCGTTCAACTGTCTATTGTCTGCCTATTTTTCGGTGCCATTTACGCGTTCATATTGCGGATGATGTTCAGGAAACTTGGAAATGAACCCGAGGGACTTGGCTGGCTCCGCGTGCGTTCACCGTGCCGCGGAATAATTTGAAGCTGACAGATCATCTGGGCTCCTTCGATAGCAGGCCACTTCCCGCGCCGCGAGGCATGCTTTTTGGAATCCGTGGATCATGCTGTCTATGCCTCTAGCATGGATCATCTGGTAAGCGGCATCTACTTTTCAACACGACAGGAAGACGATCAAAATATAGGGGTGTCCTTTACTTCGCCTGCTTCATTCTGGCTTTCCTTTGGCGTTCAGGTGCCACAAACGAGGCGGATGCAAATTCCAAACTGTCCCCGAATCAAGAGTATGGTCCGCGAGCCATCACGACATTGCTTTTTCTTGTAGGGGCGATATACTGTCTGGTAATTATCGTCACGGTGAGAGAGATTGGCACCGCTCGTAACCCATATGTGGCACTTCGCGTATAATCGGTGGCTGCCTCGAGTATAGCTGCCACATATGTTTCATTCCCTTGCCTCAATAATGAGTCCTTCGCAGCCTTCCTGGCGGATTGTGTTTCTACCGGTGCCGGATCCTCTCCCCCGCTTCCAGTGGCCAGTGTCAGTGCCGGTGCTCTCGCTGATGCGACTAGGTAGGAGTTTGATTCTCGTCAATTGAAGCGTCGCGCTGGAACACAAAATCCAGCCAAGTTCATCCGCAAATTCTCATGGAATACTCTGCCTGTGCATATGCTGAACCATTGCCCCATTTTGTTTGACTAGAGGGTGGCTCGAGTTGGATTTCAATGAGCGCGGACCTTCTTCAGGACATGCATAATCCACCACCCGTCGTGGTAGTGACGAATTTTAGTCCGTTCCGACACTTACGAGATTGGATATCATTCCAGTCCAGTGTCGCAGAGGCTGCTTGAAACTTGAAACTTGAAACGAGGGGGGGGGGAGGGGGGCATATCGCTCCTCACCTTGTTCCGCGCTGCAATGATGCTGCGTTGGCAGATGTAGTGGAAATATTCGAGTCATCAGGAGATTCTGTGAGGGGCGCAGATGTTCCCTTTTGCAGATCCGTGCCAGGCCATAGAAGGAATTCTTGAGCTCGGGGTGAGTCGAAGAAATTGAACAATGGTGCGGGCCGGTCAGGCCGGTCAGGCAGCACAGCCACGCCCTTTGCTTCCTACTTAACACGACAACCGCAGAAGTGGATTGCTGGCGATGAATACCTGACCTTCTTTCCAAGTAGAGTTGGAATCAGAGATATTGGAAATAACAGCACTGCTGCACCCGGGCACAATACCCGTGCTCTTGCTCGTAGCCCGCCGCCCGCGTTCTCATCTGTCTTTCCTCTTGCCTCGAGTATTCCTCTGAAGTACTGAATTAAAATCAGAATACAACCAATTCTCTACCGAGGGCTCCGTGTAACTCGATACTCGGGGATAGCCCGTGTTTTAACCGCCACACAACCAAAACCGCCACCCGTTTTCTTCCAGGCCGTTCGCCATTTATTGCTACAGGGACCCGAAACCTGGAACCCTGGACAGACGAAAGACCTCCTGAGACTCTGCACCGCCTCTTCGACTTAGCCATCATCGGTGGCATTAAGCTCGGTCCCACCTTCCTCCCAATCCTCGGGGACATGCCCCTCCGCCGGCTCTCTTCCTCTGGACCTACTCCCCGCCACGCACCCAGTATTCGTGTACATCACGCACCTCGATCTATTTGAGGTGCCTTGGGGCGTACTAAAGACAATTTTGACG